>SJYC01085689.1:0-24639 GCA_006408675.1 Madoqua kirkii | reverse complement strand
TGCAAGAGGGCATCAGAGGGCAGACACACTGAAACCATATGCACAGAAAACTAGTCAATCTAGTCACACTAGGGCCACAGCCTTTTCTAACTCAATGAAACTAAGCCATGCCCATGGGGCCACCCAAAATGGGTGGGTCATAGTGGAGAGGTCTGACAGAATGTGGTCCACTGGAGAAGGGAATGGCAAACCACTTCAGTATTCTTGCCTTGAGAACCCCATGAACAGTATGAAAAGGCAAAATGATAAGATACTGAAAGAGAAGCTCCCCAGGTCAGTAGGTGCCCAATATGCTACTGAAGATCAGTGGAGAAATAATTCCAGAAAGAATGAAGGGATGGAGCCAAAGCAAAAACAATACCCAGTTGTGGATGTAACTGGTGATATAAGCAAGGTCCGATGCTGTAAAGAGCAATATTGCATAGGAACCTGGAATGTCAGGTCCATGAATCAAGGCAAATTGGAAGTGATCAAACAGGTGATGGCAAGAGTGAACGTCGACATTCTAGGAATCAGCGAACTAAAATGGACTGGAATGGGTAAAGTTAACTCAGATGACCATTATATCTACTACTGCGGGCAGGAATCCCTTGGAATAAATGGAGTAGCCATTATGGTCAACAAAAGAATCCAAAATGCAGTACTTGCATGCAGTCTCAAAAACAACAGAATATCTATGTATAGAGACATCTAAATATATTTATACACATGCATACACACACAACGGAATACTCTTCAGCCATTAAAAAGAATGAAATAATGCCATTTGTAGCAACATGAATGGACCTGGAGGTGATCATAGTAAGTGAAGTAAGTCAGATAGAGAAAGATAAATACCATATGATATCACTCATATGCAGACTCTAGAAAAGGATTGCTACAAATGAACTTATTTATAATACAGAAATAGACTTAGAGAATGAACTTATGGTTACCCAGGGAGAAGGGTGGGGATGGGTGGATTCAGAGTTTGGGATGGACATACACACACTGCTTATTTAAAATTGATAACCAACAAGGTCCTACTGTATAGCACAGAGAACTCTGCTCACTTTCATATGCAGACTCTAGAAAAGGATTGCTACAAATGAACTTATTTATAATACAGAAATAGACTTAGAGAATGAACTTATGGTTACCCAGGGAGAAGGGTGGGGATGGGTGGATTCAGAGTTTGGGATGGACATACACACACTGCTTATTTAAAATTGATAACCAACAAGGTCCTACTGTATAGCACAGAGAACTCTGCTCACTATTCTGTAATAACCTAAATGGGAAAATAATTTGAAGAATAACAGATATATGTATAACTCAATCATTCAGCTATACAACTGAAACTAACACAACACTGTTAATCAACTATACTCCAATATAAAATAAAAATAAAAAACTAAGAAAACATATTAGCAAGAGATCAAAATGCAAATATACTTCCAGCCACATTCTCTTACAACTACTGTGATAAGATGTGACATAAATGGTCTTTCACAGGGGGTGAAAAAATAATCACTTTTAGCTGAGGACTCCCATGTCACAAACACCACATACCCATTAGTATATGATACAATTTGGTGAGGTGGTAGAATGTTAAAATTAAGCCCACAGTATTCAGAGCACCACCATCCCCATCTTCTAGTTCTGTAATTGTAAAGTTAATACAGCTCTTTGTGCCTGTGTAAAATGGGGGTAGAATTTTCCTTATCTGGTTCTTTTAAGTATCACATAAGTAAATACAAACAAAGAACTTGGCTTGGCACCTAATTATGACAATATCAATGTTCATCCTCCTTATTACTGAGTATCTCACTCTGCTGAAGTTGTAAAAGCACTAAGGTAGGATTTGTGTTAAACAAGTGAAAAACAAACAAAATCACTCCTTAGTAGGAGTTACACACACAGCACACATACACACACTAGGTTAACACATTGGCATTGGTTTCCTGACTTCAGGGAGCATCTTTATGTTACTCTGAATTCTCAGTCAGGTGTTTTACATGTGTCTGTTTCATTAGTATTGGTTTCTGGAGATCTACCTTTTTCCTTTTTTAATTAAATTTTAGTTGCACTGGCTCTTCATTGTCTCCCAGCGGCTTTACAGGTGCAGCGAGCCAGGGCTACTCTGTAGTTGTGGTGTGCAGGGCTTCTCATTGTGGTGGCTTCTTTTGTTGTGGAGCATGGGCTCTAGGGCGTGTGGATGCGGTAGCTGTGGCACATGGGCTTAGTTGCTCTAGGGCATGTGGGCTCCTCCCAGACCAGGGATCAAATCTGTGTCTCCTGCATTGGCAGGTGGACTCTTTGATCCACTGTACCACCAGGAAGTCCTAACTTTTACTTTTATTTGTAACGTATTGTCACCTTTCTCAGTCTTCACAGATGGGTCTTGTGCAGGAGAAGATACTCAATCCTCTCAGCCAGAGATGTGGGCTATTTCGCAAACCTTTGTGCTACTCCAAAGCAGTGTCTTCTTCTTAGCAGCCACTGGCCTCTCAAGTGTGAGACGTCCCATTAGTGCTCTAAGACAGGCAAAACTGAAATTGGTCCCTTGAACAGCAGCAGTGAACGCTAGGGTTCTGGCAGTGCAGTCCAACTCCTTTGATCCTCAGGGGGAAAGCTTGGATCTGGAGTGTGTCACTGTTTGCTCTGCCCTGCACTGGCAAGGAGCATGTGCCCCCAAGATCCTTCCAATTGCTGCTTTGCTCCCAGTGGCCTCCAGGGCCTGGCCTCTGTTAGGCCCTCTTGTTCTCAGGGATAGGCAAGCTAGAAGTCAGATTCTGGGGTAGCAGAAAGAAATGCTGGGGTCCTAAATGGGCAAGTGGAGTCCTTTCAGGGAGAACTTGGTAGCTGGGCTGTATTGGCTGCTCTCTGTGCTTGGTCCGGGGAGGAGCTGTGGGAGGAGCCTGCCTGCGCTTTTGAAACTATCACTTTGTTCTCCCAGGGAGTAGCCTATGCCAGCACTGTCATCACCTAGAGACAGATGAGTTAGGAGCTGGATCCTTGGGTACAGATCCCTGAGGGAAAGCACTGGGGTGGGGGTGAGGGGTGTGCAGCAAATATATAATCAGACATAAGATATATTACTGACGAGAGGCAGATTCCCCAGGAAGCAAATGAGGCTTCAGTATCATCAGGGCCTCTGAACTGCACCAACTCTTGGGAGTGCTGGGCATTTTGGGAAAGCTGTAGAATGTTCTAGATGGGGAGAGGAAGCCAGCTTTCCAATAGGAAACCAGTCTATTGAAGCACTGCTGGCAAATTTCCTATTTATTCTCAGAGACAGCAACCTGAATTTCCAAGAAAACTAACATGTGCTGTTATTTTTTTCTCATTATAAATAATGAGTCAACATTCTGTTTAATTTTGTATTCACAGTCCTGTGTCATTATCCTTATAGAAGCACCCCCAAATTGCACAAACTTCAGATCCCACAAAATCTAGATCCAAACTTGCAACTGACCTCTTGGCTTTTGCATTAATTTGTATCATTTGTTCTCAAACCCCTTCTCCATCCTGCCCACTTAATTTTTGTTGGTCTGCCCAATTCCAACTTATGGAAGAAAGGTAAATATTCCCCAATGATTTATCTTTCATCAATCAGTGAAAGTTTATGTAAATTAGGAGTACAGATTTGATTTAGAACATCAGTGAAAGAGTTCTGTTCTATGTTTAAAACTGTATTTATTCAAACTGATATTTAAGTGAACATATATATTCATTACAAGTAAAACCTCTATCTCCAAGACCATATCATGTGTAGATCAATGATAGCTTTTCATGCTTGTTTCATTCTTTCTTGGTAGGGACTAGCACATGGCAACAGAGTA
Organism: Madoqua kirkii; assembly: GCA_006408675.1. Taxonomy (NCBI): domain Eukaryota; kingdom Metazoa; phylum Chordata; class Mammalia; order Artiodactyla; family Bovidae; genus Madoqua; species Madoqua kirkii. The sequence goes on along the minus strand of SJYC01085689.1, from coordinate 20,815 downwards.
TTTCTCTACTCTTTTTGATTGCATAGCTATTGACCCTGATTGATTTCTTATGGTGGTCAGCTTACAGTGCTTCCCATTCTAGGCACTGAGGCAGGAACATGGAAAATTCAGCTGCTACAAAATAAGACTGTTTTCTTTTATCATCATCATCGTACACTAAAAACTAGCATGTATACCATATATAATGCATTTAAGGAATAATGAAGTGATCAATGCCAATTGCTAGCCAACACTGTGGTTAGAGAAAGATGCTCTGCTTCATGCTGTGCAAATTTTGGTGGTTCCAGGATTTCAAGGGAAAAAATGGCAGCATGAGAGAACCCAGCTTCTTCCACCTCCCCTCCTGTATCAATGGCTAAACAGCTAAGCACCAACCAAAACAACTCTCAGAGACCTCTAGAGTCCACTTAGAAGTCTGAGCAACAAAGTAGAACCAAAAAACTGAGACAAACTGCACAAGAAGGAAAAGAGGACAATTTCACTTTACCTGTATCATCCCATCCCCCAAGCCGGCACTGTTCAGAGTCAGGAAGGAACTTCGCAGCTAGAAAAAGTTCCTCCAGTCAGGACAGGAAGAACAGGGTGACTGCCCAGCTTTTCAGGACACTGTGTGAACGTCCTTTGGTTTCATTCAACCCAGGCTGGCAAAGGTGATATGGTGCTGAGCCTGCAAAAACAAGCAGGGAAAGTAGAGGCTAGCCACCATTAGCTTACACGCAGCAGGCGCGCTCCTGACTTGCAGATACCTGTTCTTCAGACAAACTCAGATATCACCACTTATTATTATTTTTTAAGGAAAGTAGACCATTTATTAAATAAAGTTTTTATTGAATTTGTTACAGTACTACATATGTTTTATGTGTTTTTTTGCTGTTGTGTTTGACTGTGAAGCATGTGAGATTTCACCTCCCCGACCAGGAATCGAACTCACACCCTTGCCTTGGAAGGCAAAATCTTAGCCCTGGACTTCTAGGAATGTCTGAGATTTCACCACATATGAAGCTGAAGGCCAGCACAGCCACCAGAGATGCCTGAAAATCTCTCCAGATCTTGCTCCACAGGCTTCCACGTTTGCGGATGCCAGGTGCCCAAGTCCCTCCTGGCTCCTTTCCCACACCACTCCTCTCCAAGTGGAGACTAGAAACTGCTGGCAGAAATCCAGAGTCTCTGCGACCATGCCAGTGTAAGATGTTACCTTCCTGAATTCCTCTCCACATCCACTGGAGCTCGGGAGCCACACTGGCAGCCAGATCTGGCTTCAGCAGCTATGAGAGTGAAGGCACCAGCCTTGGAGTCCCTGGCTGAACCCTACCATTGGGCCTGCCCCCAGTGCTAAACTGTCATCCATGCATTTGCACACCACTGGCCTGACGCTTGTCACCAGCTTCCACTTCTGCGTGTATGCCTGGAGGGAGAATGTACAAGCATATGGGAACACACTGACAACTAGGGCCCTAGCAGCTGCTTTTCAGTTCAGATCAGCCCGTCTTCTTTCATTGACTGGCAGCAATATACCCACCTGTAGCTAGCCTCTCCAGTGGTATACTTACATGCCACTGAGCCAAACTTCTACCATGGAACTGTACTGCCATGCACACCCAGGGTGGTAAAAGATCAGTTGCTCAGTTGTATCTGACCCTTTGCAACCCCATGGACTATAGCTCACCAGGCTGTTCTGTCCATGGGATTTCCCAGGCAAGAACACTGGAGTGGGTTGCCATTTCCTTCCCCAGACGATCTTCCTAGCCCAGGTATTGAGCCTGGGTCTCCTGCATCACAGGAAGATTCTTTACCATCTGAACTACCAGGGAAGCCCCAGGGTGATTGTGTGCATTCATAGGAGAGCACAGCATCAGCCAGTGAGCCGATAGTGGACCCAAGCCCTTGCTACCTGCCCTGCCCCCAAACCATACTATTAACGTGTCTGCAACTGGCCCCTGTCACAACATAAGTACCTACAGATGACCTCCAGAGCTGTGTGTGGACTACAGCAGCCTGAGCTACAGAGACTTCCTGCCCTCTTCAGGCCACTGTCACCACACACGTCTGCACTTGGTGCCCTGCATCACTAGACCTCAGGAGACAGCGTGAGCCAGCGTGCTCTCACCCACAGGTGAAAGTCTTCTCTTACTGAACTCAATCTATAAAGTCTAGAGGAAGTGACTGCTGCTTCAAATGTGTAGACATCTGTACAGACTACAGAGATTACAAAGAATCAGGGAAATGTGTTAAAAATGTGTTCCAAAAGAATACAGTAAACCTCCAGTAACTGGTCCCAAAGAAATGGAGATTTGGGAATAATCCAGCAGAGATTTCAAGGTAATCATTCTACAGATGCTCAGAGAGAGACAAGAGAATATGGAAAAACAATTTAATGTTATCAGAAAATTATACAATAAAAAATGAGACATTCCACAAAGACATACAAAACATAAGAAGAATGAAATAGGAAATTTGGAGCTTAATACAATGACTGAACTGAAAAGGTCAATACAGAGCTTCAACAGTAGACCTGGACAAGCAACACACAGTATAAGAAGGAATAAGACAGAAATTAAAATTACCCAATCAGAGGTACAAAAAGGAAAAACAATGAGAGGGAATGATGAAAGCCTACACAACTTATGAGATATCATCAGAAGAAACTGCAAGGACTATTGCAATCTCAAAAGGAGATGAAAGAGAAAAGGGAGTAGAAAGTTTCCTTTAAAAAAATAATGGTTAGGAAATTCCCAAACCCACAGAGAGATTTGAACAACCAGCTTAATGAACCTGTGACCTCAAATTTTTGATCTGAAATGATCTTTTCCAAGACACAATAATAAAACTGTTGAAAGACAAAGAGTTTAAAAATCAGCCAGAGGGGAAAAAAATCTCATAGAAGGGAACCCCAAATAGGCTATCAGAGGATTTCCCTAACAGAGACCTTGAAGGCCAAAAGAGAATGGGATGATATATTCAAACTTCAGAAATAATTTAAAAAAATGCCAACCAACAATACTTTATTCAGTAAAGTTGTCCTTCAGGACTTAAGTCCAAATAAAGATTCTTCCAAATAAACAGAAGCTAAGAATTCCTCAACACTAAATCTGCCTTATAAGAAACGCTAAAGTAGTTTGAGTTGTAGTAAAATGATGCTATTTGGTAACATGAAAACATATGAAAATGTACCATACACTGGTAAAATTAAGATACTCAGATAATGAATACCATAACACTGTAAGATGGTGAAGTATTAATTAATTATAAAGGTCATTAATAAATTAAGTATAAAGGTCATTTATAATACTTTATCCTTTACCTACAGCTATAATAATGTTATCAGAGCTATAGCATAAAATAATGTAAACAGTGACAGTAAAATTTAAAAGGGGGGGTGCAAAAGGATAGAGTTTTGTCTGCATTTGAAGTTAATTTGCTATCATCATAAAACAGATTATTCCATATAAGTTTTATGTAAGCCTCATAGGAACTATTGACAAATAGCAAAAAGCTAAAATCGATCTCCAAAATGTACAGAGAAGGGAATCAAAGCATACCACTACAGAATAATCATCAATTTAAAAAGGAAGGCAACAGGAAAGGAAGAAAAGAAAACCAGAACTATAAAAACATTCAGGAAACAATAAGATGCATTAGGACGACTTATTAGCCAATACTCCAAATTTTAATTGACTGCATTTTCCAATCAAAAGTCACAGAGTGGCTGGATGGACAAACAAACAAACAATTTAAGACTCATCTCTATGTTGCCTTCATTATATTTACTTCAGCTTTAAGGACACACATAGGCTCAAACTGAAAGGATGGCAAAAGGTATTCCATCAAAGCAGATACCACAAGAGAGCAGAGGTAGCTCTACTTGTATCATTCTATCATGGAAATGGGGTCAATTCAATAAGAAGATACAATAATCACAAAAAGTATGTACCAACACTGAAAACAGCTAAATACATTAAGCAAGTAGTAACAGATCCATGGGGTTGCAAAGTGACAGGCACACCTGAGTAACAGTATGTGCATGCATCCTTGCGCACATGCACAGACACAGACACACAGACACAGACACACACACACACACACACCATATCCAAGGGGAGAAACAGACAACAATCTAACTTTAATGTTTGTATGAGAGAGATAGAGAGTGACAAAGACTGAGAAAGAGGAGAAGGAGACTAGAAGTTCAAACAATGTGGGCAATTCAGTCTACCATTCCAATAAACACATATCCTAGAGGAAGAATAAGGTGAGAAGCATGAATATGTTGATACACTGGCTGGTCCTTCCTTTCATAAAGTTTTGAGTGTGATATTAGTATTTAAAGATGTGTAGTTTTCGGGGCTTCCCTGGTGGTCCAGAGGTAAGAATCTGCCCACCAATGCAGGGGACATGGGTTCGATCTCTGATCCAGGAAGAATCCACATGCTGCAGAGCAACCAAGCCCATGCACCACAATTACTGAGCCTGCTCTCCAGAGCTCACGAGCCACAACTATTGCGCCCACACACTACAAGTACTGAAGCCCATGTGCCCTAGGGCCCATGCTCCACAGCAACAGAAGGCACCACAATGAGAAACCCACACAGCAATAAAAAGTAACCCCCACTCACTGCAACTAGGGAAAGCCTGTGGGTAGCAACACAGACCCAGAACAACCAAAAATAAATAAATATTTTAAAAGATGTGTATTTTCATACAATATACCATCTAAAAGCCAGTCAGCACTTCATTTCGTGCTCAAGAAACGGAAACCTACTGCCATGCTTAGAAAAAAATCATGGGTTGGATTTTTTTAGGTAGTTTTTAGCCCCTTGTGTCGCCTTCCTAAGGAATGAATGTTCAAGTGTCATTTTGACTTAATATAATGTATTTTGTTCCTTACTCTTATACACAGAGAATGTCACCTGCTACTTCACTAAACAAAGGATATCACAGCCATAACATCATCAGCCACTGCACCTGCCCCAATGTTGCACCTTGAAGGGCATTCAGGACAGAGAAAAATTGGATACTAGCTTTAGATAGTTAGGATGCATATCAAAGGAATAATTTTAATGAGTCTAGACTCATGCCTCATACATACAAAAGTACTACAGTAATTAACTTGAAATGTTTCTTTGTGATTAGCAGTAATCTTTGAATGTTCAACTACACATTGCATTTATCCCCAACAAAAACTCCTCTATATCCTGGGTCCTCCCTTATCTCTTTGGAGCAGTTTCTCAGAGCTGTCTGAGAGGCTGAATCCCAGGCTACAGTTCTCAGTAAGATCATTAAACAGAACATAACTCTCACATTTTAGGCTGTGCTTTTTTTTCTTTTTTTCTTTTAACACTATCCAAATTATTTATTTCTCAACGTAGATATGAATTCATGATTATGTCCATCAGCATCTCAAGTAGAAAGAAATATAGGGAATCTGAGTATTTAATCTACCATTAAAAGTGCTAGAGAAGTAACAGCCAGTAAAGTAAGAATGCCAGAAGTAACAGCCAGAGAAGTAAAAATGGCATGTGATGAGAAGGTAGGGGACATGAGTTGGTTCATGTATATGAACGTATGATAAGCAAGCAGAAAAATTGTTTACAACGTAATGCCTTGATTTCTATACTTGGTCACAGTGTAGGTATTCATAACATCTTTCACTACTCAACTTTTATGATGCTCACAGCTGATCATGGTTGTTTACCTTTATTTCTAAAAGATGTGAGTCCGTAAAGATCCTGTCTATATTGGATTGCTATGTATTACCGATTTTGAACACCTTACATGGAAGTACAAAGAAGTTCTTCAGAGAATTGCTTGAATTCCATGCTCAACACATAGCTACCTTGAACCACTGTGAAGTAGCAACCTTACTTTCTCTTAATAATCAGGGTCAATTAGCATAGGAAATAGAGTAATATTTTGCCTGTTAATTAACTGGTATGCTGAATCCTGAACGGGTCATTTGGCAATTTCAGTTTTCACATTACCAGGAGAATTGTGGCTCTGGGAGAACTAATACTCTAAACCAGTAGAACTCTCAATTATGTAGGGGATTAAACTACTGCCTGGTAGGTCATTGCCCTCTCCCTCACAATGGCACCATGTTGAGTGCTCAGCATTTGTCTTTGCACTGGTAAACTGGTTATTCAGCAATGAAAGTGGAGAATCAATTGTAAAACTAAGAAACAGTGATCTACCTAAGGAAAAGGAAAATCAGGGCAAGTCCTTTTTCTCATACTCAGGTATTCTCAAAAATAGATTATTGTTCATATCATTCATATACAGATCTGTCCCCATTGGATTTTTTAAAAAGCTTAATCAGTGTGTGCATTTTCTTTCCTATTTTATACTTCATCAGTGCCCATAGAATTTGAAGACAAAAATCCTCTTTAAAGTTGTATAGCCAGATTATTCTATACCATCTCAAGTGTCCAGATGACATACTTTCTTCATAAAGAAAACCTAAAACTTGCCTTAGGGTTAAAAAAATAAAAACTTGTTTCAAAATATTTGCAATTTAATGGGTGCAGTATTGTTATTGACACAATAACTTAATAATAGCAAACAATTCCAAGGCACTTAAATCACCATCAACTCTTTATATGTAATGATTCATTTAATCCTTGTAACACTTCAGGACGTGGGGCATAAGTTACACCCATTTTACAAATGTGAAAACTAAGGCAAGATGTTTAAGGTACTTGTCAAAAGTCACAAAGCTGTAATCTGGAGAAGTGGGGGGTTTAGAAGCAAGCATTTTGGTGTCCAAGTACATTGTTCTATCCTCTTAGTTATGTGTCATTTTGTATTATTTTCATCATTAATCTACCTTGTAGTTTGCTATTGGATTTCTCCAGGAGAAAAAAATATCAGCACATAGTCTAAAAACTCATGTGTTAAAGATGCTGAAATCATATTTTCTATCTTTATCCTAATTTAAATCTTAACAAAAATTTTGAATTTAGGCATTCATAAGCTTAGTGTTTTGATCATTATTAGAGTTTTATAAAAAATATTTTTTGACTTATATCTGACCCTGTGTATCTGATCAGGTTTGAGAAAACTGGTAAAAACGGAATAAAAGCTTTGCAACCATACCCGTCACATGAGCATATGTGATTAATACGTCACTTGATACCAAGTGTTAGGTCAACCTGATATATTAAATTGGAGGGAAAATTAATAGAAGCCAAACACATGTTTGCCAATTACCAGGGGCAGCTACTGGCCTCCTGACTGCTACTCTGGAGTTACTTACTCTTTCAATGGAATACACAGGACACTGAGCCAGGGAAAACAGACATGAGAAATACATCCCCATTTTTATCAGTATTTTCCACCCCTGCCTACAGATACTTACAACATAAAGACCACACTAACAACATTAAGTGAGACCATTAGTCAAAAATGGCTTATAGTATCCTGCATCCATAGATAATCTGAAGGAAACAGTACTGGGAATGTAGTTGGATCCATATTTTAAGGGCAAAATCTAAACGGTACTTTAATTAGGCATGGAACTGAATTCTCCTGGGGTGATTTTGTTTTAATCCATAAGCACAGACCAAGCCCTTCTCTTCTTCTGTTATCAAGCAAGGAGTTGTACCTCTCTGGTGAACACAGCTGCACTAGCTCTTTAAATATCCATGCAATTGCCCAAAGAACTGTAATGGAAGTAAATGGCCACAGCCAAGAAGCCACCTACACACACTTAATATTCAAAGGAAGAACACTGGCATTTAATCATGGGGATAGTCACACTTAACACTGACATTTAAAAAATTATTACTAAGAAAGAAGGAAATATGACCAATGTATAGAAGGAAAAAGCATCATCACTGCAGTCAGAAAACATTCACAAGGACAGACAGTTCAAGCTGGAGAGCTGGTATGCAAGTCATCCTCATCATGCGAAATGAAATGTTCACGTGAGATACTTACTTGATCTGGGTTGTTGCCTTTATCTACAGAAAACACAACTACCTCTTCTCTCATTTGCCTATTTCCTTCTTCATCTTTGCTTTCTGCTCTTATGTCTAGGAGCAGAAACTAAATTTCCCACTTTCCTTGCACTTACTCTGGATTGAATCATGTCTCCTAAAAAGATATATTCAAATCTTAACTTCAACTACCTGAGAGCTTGATCCTTTTTGGGGAATAAGATCTTCCCAATTATAATTCAGGGAAGAAGAGTTTATACTCGGTGAGTTGTTGTTTACTGTGTATTCATATCTGACTCTTTGTGACCCTATGGACTGTAGCCCACCAGGCTCCTTTATTCATTGGCTTTCTTTCCCAGGCAAGAATACTGGAGTGGGTTGCCATCTCCTTCTCCAGGGGATCTTCCTGATTAAGGGATCAAACATGTGTCTCCTGCTTAGCAGATGGATTCTTTACCACAAAGCCAACAGGGATACTGGATGAGGGTGGGCCTTAAATCCTTATTTCCTTATCCTGGTGTCCTTTTAAGAGTCAGAGACACAGGGAGGAGGAAGACCATCCGATGACAGAGGCTGAGATTATAGTCACACATCCACAAGCCAAGGAACACCAAGGATTGCCAACCAACACCAGAAGGTAGGAAAAGTCAAGAGAAGATTCTTTCCTAGAGCATTGCTGTGCCAATCTCTTGGTTTTGGAATTCTAGGCCCCACAACTATGAGAAGACAAATTGCTACTGCTTTAAGTCATCCAACTTGTGGTATTTCATTACGGCAACTCTAAGAAAACTAATGCAGCATCTATTAAATTATTCCCCTTCCTTTCTTGTTCACCAAATATAGTGGTGGTTTAGTCGCTAAGTCATGTCCAACTCTTGTGACCCATGGACTGTAGCCCACCAGGCTCCTCTGTCTATGAGATTTTGCAGGCAAGAGTGATGGAGTGGACTGTCATTTCCTTCCCCAGGGGATCTTCCCAACCCAGGAATTGAACCCAGGTCTCCTGCATTGCAGGCAGATTCTTTACAGACTGAGCTATGAGGGAAGCCCAAATCTTAGTAAATTACTACACACACACACACAAACTTAGACACTGTGTTCATCCATCTCAGTGTGGCGATGACCCAGGAATTCCTCACTCACTAGAATTTCTGCTGACAAACCTCTAAATTTATCTCACCTCCATAACATATTTCCTCTACTATTGCTTTCATATCACTCATTGATGAATAAAGTCACAGAAGTGAACCGGCTCCAAATCAAAGCAAGGCCACGAACATAATCAGGCTCTCATTACGACTCTACATATTTTTAAAAACATATTTACCATTTTCTAATTATTGATATTGTGTTCCTTTCATAAGTTATATCAGATTTCTAACTTCAATTTGCAAGCATTCAATTCTATTTCTATCAAATGCTGTTAACTGCCTGATGATAAACATGTTTCTAATACTATTTTTCTCCTGCAGTCTCCCTCATTTTCCTATCACACTAAACATATTTTATTACTGTATATTTTGTCTGGAGATGCATATGGTCTCCTTTATTTTTTTCCCATTCCAAAGAAAAAGACTTTCTCTTTTGTAAAGGTTTCTCTTTCCCTTTCAATGAGAATGGACATCATTTTTATTTCAGTCACTCATCAGAATAATTAATTTCAGAATAGTTTCTTCATCCCAGAAAGAAATCTTGTAGCAATCATACACTATTACCTGTTCCACCCATCATATGGTAATCTCCTATCCCTATGGGTTTGCCTATTCTGGACAGTTCATGTAAATGGGATTATTCAATGCATGGTTCCTGTGACTGACTTGTGAATTATTAAAAATGTGGTTCCTGATAATGTTCTTCATAAATGGTACCATGGTGCTAGAAGAGTTACATACCTAGAAGGGTAAAATAAATTTTAACTCATTATTCATACCAATTAAAGTAATCAATAAAAGATCAGACCTAAAAATAACTATAACATTAAAAAAAAAACGGGAAAACTGATCTCTGGTAGCTTTGTGACTTTAAGATATCTTATTACAAAGGATACAAAAAGCATAAAATGTAACTGCTTCAAAATTGCAAACTTCTTTCGGCTCATTCATGAAAAGTCTTGAGAAAATTAATAGACAAAGCTGCAACCTAGAGGAAATTATTCCCTAACCACTCACTTGACAAAGGACTAGTATTCTGAAGAGAAATATGCTTATCATTTATATTATTCAATAATATAAACATAACAAACATCTATGTATTTTACAGTTAAACAATAAGACAAGTGACAAACCAAAATTGGAGAAAAATTTGAAGAGACTTCAGAAAAGGACACATAGGAATGACCAGTAAGCCATGTGACAATACTCAATATCATTAGTCACTAGAGAAATACAAGTAAAAACCAACATGTATTACCATTACAGTCTCCCAGAAGATCAAGCATTGGTGTGGATATGGAGCAACTGGAACTTTCATATGTTGCTAGAGACAACCACTTTTCAGTAACAACTTGTTAGTTTCTCATAACATTAAAAGTACACTATTACATAACCCAGCCATTCCACTCCTAGTTATTCATCCAAGAAAAATGAAAGCATGTTTCTACATAAAGTCTTTAACATAAATATTCTTAGCATTCCTATTCTTAATATCCCCAATCTGGAAACAATCCATATGTCAATCAACAGATATATACACTATGATATATCCACATAACGAAAAGTTACACAGCAATAAAAAGTAATGAACTACTGATACACACAGCAACATAGGTTTCTAAAACAGGTTTACTGAAGGAAGGTAGGCACACGTGCACATGAACACACATACACTCTGCAAACAAAAATGTAGACTATCTAGTTTCTCTTATGCCTTTAGAAAGGGCAAAAATAATCTACAGGTAAAGAAATCAGAGTGGGTATTAACTGAGTCAGGAGATAGGAAGGGTTGAGTATGGAAGATGGGTAAACTTTCTAGCGGAGAAGGCAAAGGCACCTCACTCCGGTACTCTTGCCTGGAGACTCCCATGGATGGAGGAGCCTGGTAGGCTACAGTCCATGGGGTCGCTAAGAGCCAGACACCACTGAGCGACCTCACTTTCACTTTCACTTTTCACTTTCATGCATTGGAGAAGGAAATGGCAACTCACTCCAATGTTCTTGTCTGGAGAATCCCAGGGATGGAGGAGCCTGGTGGGCTGCTGTCTATGGGGTCGCACAGGGTCAGACATGACTTACGTGACTTAGCAGCAGCAAACTTTCTAGGGGAATGGAAAAGTTCTATATTTTGATTAAAGTGCTGATCAAAATGGTATTTAAATTTTTTTGAAATTTCTTAAATTGTACCCTTAAAACAGGTGCATATACTGTATGTGAACTTTGGTAAGTTTGGTATAATATTTGGAAGAAAAGATCCATTTAGGCACAATATTATTCATTTCAACATCCCGTTCAAAAGCAAAGAAAGTGGAGAAATAGAGATGAATTGGATTACTTTGCTAGGGCTGCTGTAACAAAGTGTCAAGAACGCAGTCACTTAAATAATAGAAATATCTTGCCTTGTGGTTCTGGAAGCTGTAAGTCTGAGATCAAGGTACCAGCAGGGCTATGCTCCCTCTAACCCCGCCCTGGCTTCTAGAACTTCTCAGCTTGTGGTAGGTTAACTCAAGTCTTCCCATGATGCACTCTGTGCATGCATCTCTGTGTTCACATGGTTTTCCTTTTATAAAGACACTCGGGCTTCCCAGGTGGCTCAGTGGAAAAGAATCTATCTGCCAATGCAGACAGATCTGTCTGTCAATGTAGGTTTGGTCCCTGGCTTGGGAAGATCCTCTGGGGGAGGAAATGGCAACCCACTCCAGTATTCTTGCCTGGGAAATCCCTTGGACAGAGGAGCCTGGTGGGCTACAGTCTAAATGGTTGCAAACAGTCAGACACAGCTGAGCATGCTCACTACATTAAATTAGGGACTCCTCCTACTTTAATAACAGTCCTCCTTCCAAATAAGGTCACAGTCTGAGAAACTGAGAGTTAGGACTTAAAGGGGACACACTACAACCCAAAATGCAGTTAAAATGATGCTATATCTATAAATCAGATCAGTGTCGCTCTTTTATAAACCACATTCAGTTTTCATAAATCATATTCCCAATTATAATTCAGAATATAATCAAACACTAAGTTCTATAGTTAAAAGAATAAACCCAGGTTAATATTTACACACATATCTATATATAGGCATAAATATTCATGCATATGATGTATGTATGATTGTTTCTAAAAGTATAATTCTGTGAATAAACAGGTACCACAACACCATTATTTTGTTATTTTTGTGCTGGCACAATCATAAATTTCTTGAATGGTAAGCTAACTGTACCACAGGGATGGATTCAGTTTTCAAGTCCTTTTCTTCATTCACCATGACTTCACATGGGACCATAGATAACTGCTTCAGAGGACAGCTGGAAGTTCTTTTATCATACAGAGATAGTCTGTATCAATAGGCTTACTGCATGAAAAAAGTTTATTCAAATGTCTCTAGGTGTGAGGAGCACGAAAGAAACATTTGATTTCAGACAGAGCATATCAACAGATGGACAATTTGTTCACTCAGTCCAAAACTTCAGATCCTATAAATGGGGTATCAAATTTCCTTAAAAATCAATTTAAATTAGCTGTCTTTTATTCATAATATTATTTCCACATAGACCAAAGAGTAGCCAAGTTTGACTGGAAAGTAGCAACTGAGACAGAAAATATCAAATAGTAAGGCTCTCTGGGCATAACTGTCATGATTTGATCCTAAAAGTACTTGAGACATCTTACACATTCACATTCTGAGATATGGGGAGAAACTAATAAAAAGAAACTAAAATAATCAAACCAATACTGTAAACTAATCATCAATCAATTAAAAATAAATATTAAAGTAAAACAAAAAAAGAAAAAGAAAGGTAAATTATATGTGATGTAAAAAAGATATTTTTTAATGTTTTGAGAGCTCTGGGTTTATTCTTAGTGGAGAATAGGCAGTAAGTTGCTTGAGTTCCCCCACCCTCTGCTAACAAAACTGAGAACAGGCCAGGATAAGATTCCTGCCAGTTCAAGATTTAGATAGGCACCTTCTGAGCTGGGAGAATGTAGATAGCATGGACACCATATTCCGCAATGAGTGAGCATACAGCCCCAGCCCCTATACCAGTATCACTATCACTATTCAATTCACCCCAATAGCAAAGACTTGATGACAATTAATATCAAAATTGTAACTATATTTCTCTGTAACAATATAACTGTACAGAGTTTGCCTGGACCTAAACCAAGAGAGTAACTGGGAACCCCTATCTGTTACTGTATCAAAGACAAGATTTTCTTGTAGAACTTACCGGGTCATCAGTTTAATTTCATTATCAGTTATACACCCATAAGACAGCCCTATAGATATGCATGTTGTCTTAAGCAAAGTCACACATCTAATCACTTTACTGAGAGTATTTGCCAACTCCTTCTACTAGGCCAAATCTCAGGTATGGAAAATTGATAGCTCATTAGATGTCTCATCATAAAATGCACTTACTTTCCCATTTGGGAAAGGAGTCTCTCCTGTGTATTTAATTTTTACCTTTTCCCCCATTTGTGCTCCCATTCTGTTCTCTTCTGTAGCTTACCCCCTCTAAATACATGTGACCTATTACAAAACACATGGACTCTGTTAAACCAATTAGTATGTATTTTTAAGTATTAGTGTGTGTGTACCCATGAACAACTCTTTTTAATTTTGAACATGAGGAATTTCAGGTTTCTGTGTAGACATCTGGGTAGAGGTAAAACTAAAGAACTGGATACATGAATTTCAAAATCAGAAGAGCGTTATTAGCTACAAGTAATACTGAGGATTCATCAACTTATAAGTGACAGGTGGACATCAGGGGTGAGTGCAAGATGAGAAAAGATACATATGCATGGAACAGTGCATGAGTTTAAGATGGTGCTACACAGGCTCTGTGATGAGGCACACATCCATAGTAAAATATGAAATTGATAAATTCTGCATACTTAAGATCAAAGCAGATATTACAATCTAAGCTGATGGCTTATATTAGGTTTAAATAATTTATTTTCTAAGATTTCAACTGCATATTTGAAGGACATAGCATCAGCAAATTTGACATGTTACAGCCTAATCAAGCAAATAATTGCTTATAAAATCTATTTTGGAAAACTATTTTTCTGATGGAGAAGTTGTAAATGGATGATCAAGTGATTTTCCTAAGATTTGGGATAAATATCAAATAAGTTAGCCCTTTGTCTTGCTTCTTCTTGAGTGATCAAATCCACCCCCAAGAAGAAGAAATGCAAAAAGGCAAAATGGTTGTCTGAGGAGGCCTTATAAATAGCTGAGAAAAGTGAAAGGCAAAGGAGAAAAGGAAAGATATATTCATTTGAATGCTGAGTTTGAGAGAATACCAAGGAGAGATAAATAAAACCTTCCTAAGTGATCAATGCAAAGAAATAGAGGCAAACAATAGAATGGGAAAGACTAGAGATCTCTTCAAGAAAATTAGAGATACCAAGGGAACATATCACAAAAAGATGGGCACAATAAAGGACAGAAATGGTATGGACCTAACAGAAGCAGAAGATATTAAGAAGAGGTGGCAAGACTACACAGAAGAACTGTACAAAAAAGATCTTTTTGACCCAGATAATCAAGATGGTGTGACCACTTACCTAGAGCCAGACATCTTGGAATGCAAAGTCAAGTGGGCCTTAGGAAGCATCACTATGAACAAAGCTAGTAGAGGTGATGGAATTTCAGGTGAGCTATTTTAAATCCTAAAAGATGATGCTGTGAAAGTACTGCACTCAGTATGCCAGCAAATTTGGAAAACTCAGTGGCCACAGGACTGGAAAAGGTCAGTTTTCATTCCAATCCCAAAGAAAGGCAATGCCAAAGAATGTTCAAACTACCCCACAATTGCACTCATCTCACACGCTAGCAAAGTAATGCTCAAAAATCTGCAAGCTAGGCTTCAACTGTATGTGAACTATGAACTTCCAGATGTTCAAGCTGGTTTTAGAAAAGGCAGAGGAACCAAGATCAAATTGCCAACATCTGCTGGATCATCGAAAAACAAGAGAATTTCAAAAATAGCTACTTCTGTTTCACTGACTATGCTAAAACCTTTGACTGTGTGGATCACAACAAATTGTGGAAAATTCTTCTTATTTATTTTATTTATTCTTTTACTCTAAAATATTGTATTGGTTTTGCCATACTTCAACATGAATCTGCCATGAGTGTACATGTGTTTCCCATCTTGAACCCCGCTCCCACCTCCCTCCCCATACCATCCCTCTGAGTCATCCCAGTGCACCAGCCCCAAGCATCCTGCACCCTGCATTGAACCTAGACTGGTGATTCATTTCTTATATGATGTTATACATGTTTCAATGCCATTTTCCCAAATCATCCCACCCTCTCCCTCTCCCACAGAGTCCAAAAGACCATTATATACAACTGTGTCTCTTTTGATGTCTCGCATACAGGGTTATCATTATCATTTTTCTAAATTCCATATATATATGCATTAGTATACTGTATTGGTGTTTTTCTAAGAGAGGGGAATACCAGACCACCTCACTTGCCTCCTGAGAAATATGTATGCAGGTCAAGAAGCAACAGTTAGAACCAGACATGGAACAACAGACTGGTTCCAAACTGGGAAAGGAGTACATCAAGGCTGTATATTGTCACCTTGCTTATTTAACTTATATGCAGATACATCATGCAAAATGCCAGGTTGGATGAAACACAAGCTGAAATCAAGTTTACAGGGTGAAAAATCAATAAGCTTAGATATCCAGATGACACCACCCTTATGGCAGAGAATGAAGAGGAACTAAAGAGCCTCTTGATGAAAGTGAAAGAGGAGGCTGAAAAAGCTGACTTAAAACTCAACATTCAAAAAACTAAGATCATGGCATCTGGTCCCATCACTTCATGGCAAATGGTTGGGGAAACAATGGAAACAGTGATAGACTTTATTTTCTTGGGCTCCAAGATCACTGCAGGTGGTGACTGCAGCTATGAAACTAAGATATGCTTGCACCTTGCTAGAAATGCTATGACAAAATTAGCATATTAAAAAGTAGAGACATTACTTTGCCAACAAAGGCTCATCTAGTCAAAGCTATGGTTTTTCCAGTAGTCATATATGGCTGTGAGAGTTCGACCATAAAGAAGGCTGAGTACCAAAGAATTGATCCTTGTGAACTGTGGTGTTGGAGAAGACTCTTGAGTCCCTTGGACTGCAAGGAGATCCAACCAGTCCATCCTAAAGGAAATCAGTCCTGATTATTCATTGGAAGGACTGATGCTGAAGCTCCAATGCTTTGGCCACCTGATGTGAAGAACTAACTCACTGGAAAAGACCCTGATGCTGGGAAAGATCAAAGGCAGGAGGAAAAGGGGATGACAGAGGATGAGATGATTGGATGGTCTCATTGACTCGATGGACATGAGTCTGAGCAAGCTCCAGGTATTGGTGATGGACAGGGAAGCCTGGTGTGCTACAGTCCATTTGGTTATAAAGAGTAAGACAGGACTGTGTGACTGAACTGAACTCTGTCCTGCTTGTGTCTTTCGAGGACTTGTAACGTGATCTAACTCCCTTAGTTGATTACATCATTGCTTTAAGAGTTGCAAGACTACTATTCATTCTCTTTAATGTTAGCTTAAATACCAGATTTCATAGAAAACCACTTAATATGTCCAAACAAAAGTGACCCACTCTTACTGCCAAATGATAAGGGTAAGGCTGGATAACATGGGGTCATGCCACTGCCACACTGACTTATTCCTTCACTAATACACAGTCCTATCTATAAAGGAAGACTCTAATTCTATACCATGCATTCCTAGTATGGAAAGGCTTACGATAGGCTCTTTGGCTAAGAAAACAGCACACACACACACTTACACCACAACAAAACAAGACAAAACAAACAAACAAACAAAAACAGTGATATCAAATCCACATGGCAAAAGGGCATTAAGAGCTTGTTAGCAATTTCCATGCAATGAGTGGGGTTCACTCAATGCTTTTCATTAACACACTAGCTGCTGAGGTTCCCAAAAACCCTGTGGAGAACATTCCATAAAGATGACACCCTGAAAAGTGTGACTTCAAGTAGATGGAATTAATGCTGGTGTCATATGTTGGTGATGTTTCCTGCTTTTCATCATAATATTAAACATTAAGGCAATATTAAACAGGTGAGTGGCTTAAAGCTGCACAGGGATTACTTGTTTCATTGAGCTTTGCTTTACTGCACTTCACAGACACTGTGTTTTCTACAGACTGAAGGTTTGTTACAACCCTGCATTATCAGATTGATGGTTAGCATTGGTTAACAATAAAGTATTTTTTAAATTCAGGTATATACATTTTTAAGACATGGCTCTTTTGCAGCTGAATAGACTACTGTGTAGGGTAAACATAACTTCTACATACACTGGGAAACCACTTCTCTCTAGCCCTCAAAAAAGGGGTGTTAGTTGCTTTATTGTTGTAGTCAAACCTGCAATATCACCAAGGCCTGCCTGTACCAAGGGCCTAGAGAAACAAAACAACTTTAGCAAGTTCCTGGCAACATAGTTAAGCAGGGATTGGGATTTCAATTGGATCCTCAAGCCAGTTTCTATTTTCAGGTTGGCAAGTTTGGACAACAGGTGTTATGTTTATCATTGCGGACAGGAGTGAGACTCCCTCATCATGCCTGGCCTGATTGCATTGTGACAGAGTATATGGAGGCCTGAGAGGGACACCGACCAGAGAGAGGGCAGACCCCTGGAGTTCTCAGTTCAGTCCAGGTCCTGAACTGAAAACTGTGCCTGGAAGAACACCCAGAACTCAACAGATTTTATGGATAGCTTACACTTGTTTCAGCAAAACTGAATGACAGAAGTGAGGAAATTATCAGTGATTCATACTGTTACCATTAGATTTTATCCCCAAGAAGAATCAGGTGTTTACCTAAGTGAGCGATCAGAATAACTTCCAATTTATCAAAGATTTTTCTGACCAAACTTAGCTTCTTTGTCTTATGTAAAGCTGTTTTAATATTTTTTAGAACACTTTTCTTCAGGAGTTAGCATGTGCTGTGGGTAGAATATGTATCCCCACAAAATCTACCACGTGAAGACAACACAAAAAAATGGTTGTTTATGAACCAGGAAGAGGACGTTACCAAATACCCAATTTGTCAGTGACTTAATCATGGACTTCTCAGTCTTCAGAACTGTGAGAGACATTTGTTGCTTAAGCTATGTAGTCCATGGTAGTTTGGTTTCAGAAGTCAAAATGGACAAAACAGTATATTATTTTAGCATGTTATTCCAGAGTCAGAGAGATCTTGATTCAAATCTTGGTTCTATCATATTCCAGCAGTGTAGCTTTGGGTCTCACCTTCCTTTATCTAAAAGGAGATAAATGGTATCTCCCTATATGCTTCTCCTGACAATTAAAAGGTGGCTATGATCGAGTATTATTTTAACTCTAATTGATATATTCACCTCTCCCACCTCTCTTTGAACTGCATTGCATGTAGAATCACTCAGATTATTTTACTTCTTTTGAGGTAAAACAGAAGTAAAATTTCACTAGTACCTAGCCATTGAGGTACCAGTGAAATTCATGAATTCTTCATATAATGTATATGTTTTCTATCATAAATATCTGTATCAGAATTCTTCTAGCCACCCAGACAGAGCTGACTTTTAATGAATCAGATTAACATAGTCAATGTAAAGTTTTAAAATATATCTACTGAGTATGGAGGATGATCAGTGACACAGGAGATAAGAGATAAGGACAGATGGGTGATGTTACATTTTGGCCAATGACCTTACAATGCACAGGAGACAAGGATGGTTGACGTTAAATAGGGACACAGAACAGGACAGTCCTTTGGAGAAGGACAATCAGAAAAATTTTCATTGAGAAGGTAAAGTTTGAGTTGACTCTAGAATTGCAACTCATTAGCAGGACAAGGATGAAAGACATTTCTGGCACTGGTAATTGAATTCGCAAAATCATGGTGGTATATGATGGCATGGGGATTTGAAAGAATGACGAGTAGCTTGATACTTAGCAAAAGGGACATGAAGATGGATAGGGGAGTTGAAATAAGAGAAATAGGGCTAAATGACACTCTATCTTGAGAATACTCTTAAGGCATTTGCTTTTATCAGTCATCATCTGTGTGAACAATAATTATCCACAGCCTCAGGCTGAGTATTCAATGGCAAAATCTGAACACACATGACAGAGAAGAAAAACATACTGAGCACCCATTATGTGTCAGTCTCAAGACTAAGGATGAACACATGGTCATATTTAACTGACATAAAGTGTATGAAGAATTCCATCCCCTATCACACTGCCACAGATTAACTCACATGCAAAGATTCTGGGGTAAACAATACAAGGAGAGCTGTAACTGTTATCCTCTGCTGATGATATCAGAGCTGTTTTCAGAATACCAATTCTGGTGGCTTAAAGACTTAAACACAAGACAAGCACCATAAAACTCCTAGAAGAGAACATAGGCAGAACATTCTGTGACATAAATTATATCAATGTTTTCTTAGGTCTCCCAAGGCAAAAGAAATAATAACAAAAATAAATGAATGGGGCCTAATCAAACTTAAAAGCTTTTGCTCAGCAAAGGAAATCATAAACAAAATGAAAAGACAACAGAATGGAAGAAAGTACTAGTAAGTGATGCAATAAGCGAGGGCTTTATCTACAAAATACATGAACAACTCAGTAACAAAAAAACAAACAACCCAACTGAAAAATGGGCAAAAGACGTTAACAGACATTTTTCCAAAGAAGACATACAGACAGCCAATAGGCACATAAAAGATGCTTGACATCACTAATTACCAGAGAAGTGCCAATCAAAAGTACAATGAGGTACCACTTCAGTCAGAATGGCCATCGCATGGATGTGGAGAAAGGGAACCCTCCGACACTGTTGGTGGGAATCTAAGTTGGTAAAGCCACCATGGAAAACAGTATGGAGGGTCCTCAGGAAACTGGAAATAGAGTTATCATGTGATCTAGCAACCATATACCTGGGCACATACGTGGACAAAACTATAACTCAACAAGGTTGAACATGAACCCCCTATGTTCATAGCAGCACTATTCACAATAGCCAAAACATGGAAACAATCTCAATGTCCACTAACAGATGAATGGATAAAGAAGATGAGGTATAATGGAATACTACTTGGTCTTAAAAAAGAATGAAATAATGCCATTTGCCACAATGTGAATGCAACTAGAGATTATCATACTAAGTGAAGTCAGAAATAGACAAATGCCATATGATATTATTTATATGTGGAATATAAAATATGGCATAAATGAACCTATCTAAAAAACAGAAATAGACTCACACATAGAGAACAGACTTGTGGTTGCCAAGGTGGCAGGGAATGGACTGGGAGTTTGGGGTTGGCAGAGGCAAACTATCATATTTAGAATGGATAAACAACATGGCCCTAATGTATAGCATGGGGAACTATAATTAAATATCCTGTGAGAAACCATAATGGAGTAAAATATTGAAAATGTATATATGTGTATAACTGAGTCACTTTGTTGTACAGCAGAGATTGGCACAACATTTTAAATCAGCTATACTTCAATTTTAAAACATAAATAATTTGTTGTAGTAGAGCCAGCATCACGTAAAGATATTTAAGCTTATGCCCTGCTCTGTTTGGCATCCAATAAGTCAACCTCTCCTGACATATTTCCACTGTAAAACATGAAGGGATAGACCAAGTGGTGTCTGCCATCATTTCCTGAAAAA
>SJYC01085683.1:0-10925 GCA_006408675.1 Madoqua kirkii | reverse complement strand
ATTAAAAAAATAAAATAAAAATGAATAAGTTTTCAAACCGTGAAAACACATGGAGGAACCTTAGATATATTTTACTAAAAAAAAAAAAATTAATCTCAAAAAGCTACACACTGCATGATTCCAACTACACCACTCTTGGAAAAAGCAGAACTATAGAAACAGTAAAAACCCAATGGTTGCCAGGGGTTGGAGGGCAGGGAGGGAGGGATGAACAGAGCACAGAGAGCTTTTACTGCTGTGAATCTGCTCTGTGTGACCCTACAGGGGTTGGTGCTGTTGTTATTTAGTAACTCAGTCGTGCCTGACTCTTTGTGACCTCATGGACTGTACCCTGCCAGACTCCTCTTTTTTCGGGATTTCTCAGGCAAGAATACTTGGTGAGATGCCTTTGTATTCTCCAGGGCATCTTCCCATCCATGGATTGAATCCATGTCTCCTGCATGGGCAGGTGGATTCTGTACCACTGACCCACCAAGGAAGCCCACAAGGCTGGATACAAGTCATCATCCATTTGACTATACTCACAGAGGGTGCAATACCAAGAAAGAAGCTAATGTAAGTAAGTGTACTAGTCCAGGACTTTGTGTGCTAATGATATATCAATGTAGCTTCCTACATTGTAGCAAATGGCCTACTCTGCTGGGGGCTGTTGACAGTAGGGGAGGCTGCGCATGTGTCCAGGAAGAAGATAGATGGGAACTCTCTGTACTTTCTGCTCCATTTTGCTGTCACTCTAAGAATGCTTAAAAAAGTAAACTTAAAAATCTAATGGGGCTGGGGTGGTGGCTCAGCCCCATACCCTTCCCTGAGGACTGTAATCTTGAGTACAGGGCCAGGCCCTCTTACCCCTCTATCCAAAAGTGGGTGGGCCTCTCAACCCTCATTCAGTTTGCTTGATTTAGATGCCAGCAGGGCCTTGGCTGCGCATGTGTCCAG
Source organism: Madoqua kirkii (assembly GCA_006408675.1). Lineage (NCBI taxonomy): Eukaryota > Metazoa > Chordata > Mammalia > Artiodactyla > Bovidae > Madoqua > Madoqua kirkii. The sequence goes on along the minus strand of SJYC01085683.1, from coordinate 9,989 downwards.
GAAGAAGATAGATGGGAACTCTCTGTACTTTCTGCTCCATTTTGCTGTCACTCTAAGAATGCTTAAAAAAGTAAACTTAAAAATCTAATGGGGCTGGGGTGGTGGCTCAGCCCCATACCCTTCCCTGAGGACTGTAATCTTGAGTACAGGGCCAGGCCCTCTTACCCCTCTATCCAAAAGTGGGTGGGCCTCTCAACCCTCATTCAGTTTGCTTGATTTAGATGCCAGCAGGGCCTGAGGCTCTCCTCTTTTTGGATCTAAGAACATTTCCTGAGATCCAAAAGGATGTGAGAGTTGCATTGCTTGACCACACCTGCCATGCCATGAGTGACAACTGCATCAGGCAGGTTGAGAACCCATATGATGGTGATCCCACTGGGGGTGCTGACTCCATACCCTAAATATGACCCAGGTGAAGGCCTAAGAGATTCCCCTTTGCTGACCTGAGACCTCCACCTCAAATCAAGCTCATCACTTTTCTGTTACCCCTGAGAAGGACATGAGGCCATCTCTTTCTGACATTTACAAGGATCTGCCATGGCAACAGAAGGATTCTGTGAGGTCTCTGCTGATATGGGCTCGGCAGGGCTGATCTCCTTCCACCTGGCACATCTTAGAAATATTTCTCTCTACTGACCTGAGCCAGTCAACCTTGCATGACCTGGGCACCCTCCTAGGCGGGAGTCACAGGTCCCCGAGAACCCTGAACATTAAGTGAGAGATTTCTCAAGCTGAGGACTTTGCCTGGGGCATGTTGCCCTCCCCAGCCCAACTGTAAGGGCGTCTTCCTCCTGGTTCCTGTTTCTTTATTCAAAGTCTTCCTGGCAAGGCCATATCCTGGCAACCTCTTGACCCATTTCCCTATTGAAAACCTTTCAGAGACCGGGGTCCCATCCCAGGGGTAATTTGAAATAGGGATGTTGTAAGGCAAGGCAGGATGGATGTGTTGATAAAGGATAAAACACCTTCATCTACCTCTTCTCTTTACTAGCCACACTTCACCTTTTATGCAACTTCTCTTTGAACCGTTTTAACTTCCAAATGCAAGTGGCTGTCCAGCATGATTTTCTGGGCACCTGATCATTTGGGTTCTCTGACTTTGGATATGTAGATGATTATATTGTCACTAAATAGTACTTTTCTCTGCTGTATTCAGACTTCTCAATTATTTTGATATGCTTATTGCTGTGGTCACATATTTCTGTCCAGTGTTTTCGGCACAGAGTTCTCCTTTTTATCACTTGACATACATGTTGGACCAGTCGATTAGACGTAAGGCCAGTGAAGGAATACAAAGTTGGCCTCAAGCTACGAGGAATGCAAAGTGTGGCATCAGACTTATTTAGGCCAGGAGTCTACTTCCAACCCTGTCATTTAAGAACTGTGTGAAACGAAATATCTTACCAAATTCTGTGAGCATCAGTTTCTTCATCTGTGAAATGGGTTTCAGAAGGTCTGTCTTAGGACTGAGAATAATGCCTGTAAAATGCCTGGCCCATTGCCTGTCCTGTCCTGAGACTGTCAAGGTTGCCAGTTATTGTGATCACTTTTTCCCTGGAGATTCAACCCACTACACTGTGATTCAATTTTCAACCCAGGAGTTGTCAAAGAATAAGCAGGGGTCTAGGGCAAAAAGTCCTCTATCAGAAAAATCCTGGTTATCAAGGAAAACTAGCAAGTCCCAGTTAAGAGTATGCCGCTGAAGGTCACCATGAGGTAGACATCCTCAGTGGATGTAACACAAAGCTCTAAAATGTTTCAAGGCCCCAAACTTACCAATCTCTCACTTGCCCTTTTTCATTTACCACTCCCACTTTCATTCATTTTACCACCCACAAGTGTGTATTCCTTCCCTATTTTTTCACCAAATTACAGTCAAGATAACTTGATTTGAATTATTATTATTTTTTTAGTGTCGTGGGCTCTGGCTTGCCCACTGAGGGCAGAGTGTGTCAGTCCAGCAGCTTCAAGGCATCATCCCACCGCAGGAGTGTCACCCTGATTTCTGGGAAACTCCATAGACAGAAGACAACATGAATAAAACATCTAATCTGCACAGTGTTTACCTGTAATGGAACACGGGCACAGGACACATTCCATGCCAGCTTCACATGATTTCTCTCTGATTTACAAACAATCTCAAAGCACAGGCAGACTCAGAAAATACTGCAGGTTTGGGTCTCAACCCCCAAAGGAAAGTCCATATCACAAATGAGTCATACGAATTTTTTGGTTTTCCAATGCTTTCATAAAATTTATGTTTCTATTATGCTATAGGCTATTAAGTGGGCAATATCATTATGCCTCAGAACAATATAGATATCTTAAATAAAAACACCTCTTTGCTAAAAGAAAAAAAGATGCCAACCATTATCTGAGCATTCACCGAGTCCATCATTTTTGCTGCTGAGGGTGTGAACATTGTAAGAGCTATCAAAATGTGACACAGACATGAAATGAGCCAACAGTGTTGGAAAGATGGAGCCGAAAGACTTGCTGGAAGCAAGGCTGACTAACACAAACTTTCAATGTTTGCTGGAAGCAAGGCTGACTAACACAAACTTTCAATCTGGTCAAGAAAAAGAACAAAGAAAAGAAAAGCAGTACCTGTGAAATACAATAAAGCAAAGTGCAACACAGTGAAGTGTGCCTCTAACTGTTAAGGGCAGTTCCCCACCCCAGGCTTTGTCTTTATGCATCCCACCACGTGAGAACCTGGTCCCTGGTTACGATTACTGCAGCCTCATCCAGCCCGCTATGCACGCAACTTACAATTCCTTCCCACTGAAGGACTTGCATTTTCCCAAGGCCCACCGCTACCTTGTATCAGCGAATTCACATTTGACTGCTGTCATGTCACCATTTATTTTACATGACAGCTGCCTCTCAACTTTATAATTTTATGGTCAGTGGCCAGATCTTTTTCTCAGCTCTCCAAGTACTAGCACGGAGTCTACTATGAGCAGAAGCTCAATTAAAACTTAGGGAATAAATGAGCCTGTGAGCATGAGAATGAAATTTTTAGAATTTAGTTTTACATTTTTGAATTAATGAAGCATACACTGTCATTTATAATTTTGTAAAACACAGACTACAAAAGATGAGGAAACAAAGTTCCATCCATCTTACTTTCCCTCTATTTCTTGATCCCACATATTCTACTGTCTAATTTTTTCATATTTTCAAGGACATAACATATTGTAATGCCATGTTATCTTGCACCAGCTTACTAAATAAGATGGAAGCTTTCCCATTTGTTTTACACAACAGAACCACTCTAATCTTTAAGACTGATAAACAACAGTAAGCGTGAGTAATGTCATTCATACACTTAGATTATAAGCTTCCATTGAGGAGCAACCTTTGAAAAGTAGCACAAACATAAAAACACAGATTTATCTCTAAATGGCTCATACAGAACTCAAACCCCAAGGAATTATACACTCTGCACCCTCTGGGATGCCCAGTTCTATACCACTTAGAGAAAACTGAATGCTATCTTCAGCCACAAAGTACAGAACTTGGCTCAGCTTCACCGGGTTTGGGAAGAATTGCTGGAAGAACACTGGGACCTCTGCTGGCTTGGGTGCTCTCTTCCTCACCTCTCAAAGCTGAGATACTCAGGATCTCCGTAGCTGACAGAAGGGGTGAGGTTGGGGGGGAGAAGCCTGGCAGGGTGTTGTACAGCCCTCATCAGAGTTCCCATCTTCGTATCTATCAGAGTCTGATGCTCATCCCTTTACCGAACTGTATCTTGCTGCTGCTGCTGCTGCTGCTGCTGCTGCTGCTGCTGCTGCTGCTAGGTCACTTCAGTCATGTCTGACTCTGTGTGACCCAGAGACTGCAGCCCACCAGGCTCCCCTGTCCCTGGGATTCTCTAGGCAAGAATATTGGAGTGGGTTGCCATTTTCTTCTCCAATGCATGAAAGTGAAAAGTCAATATGAAGTCCCTCAGTCGTGTCTGACTCTTAGCAACCCCATGTACTGCAGCCTACCAGACTCGTCCATCCATAGGATTTTCCAGTCAAGAGTACTGGAGTGGGGTGCCTTTGCCTCCTCCACGAACTGTGTCCACAAGCCTCCAAACAAAGTTTCACCTCTTTGTAAGGTCGGATCCCTGGGGCCATGATGGGCCACCCCTCCTCTCCCTCCCAACAGCGAGAAAGTCCCTAATGGAAGGATCCTCCCGGATCATGGCGACCAATGACAGCACATTTTGCCAGTTGCCATGACGAGCTGCCCCTCCTTTCCCCTGCTGGCAGGGGAAGTCCCTAATGGAGGGAGGCTCCCAGATCCCGGGGACCAATGACAGCACACTTTGCCGCTAATGCAGCCTGGCTCAGCTGCATAGAAAGACCTATCAGCCCCAACCAGCAACCTATCCAAACCTGCTTCCGCTAACGCGGCCGTCCCTCACAGCGTGCATATATAAACAAACTTCTAGTGCGGTCTGGTGCGTGGACTTCCTCGACTTGCCCCGTTTGGGTGCGGGAACCCCGCCCAGGAGCGCTTCGTCATCAAAGCCCGTTAGATATTTTTTTGGTGTCCTTGGTCATCTTTACCTAACACTCTTAGAGTTCGACAGGAGAGAAGTCCAGGAATTGAGCGCATGGGTGCCGCTTTCTCTCACCATCTTTACCGCCCCATGCCTCGTCAGCACTCGGCGCTCTCCTGGTGACTGGAGCTAGGGCCTTGGTTTCCTTCATTTACAGAATCAAGTAATCGCTTATCTTACAGAATATCTAAGACCAAGACATACCGAGGAAATTGGCTTGAGAGAGTTGTAGGAACCGACCACTGCCAATCACAGAGATGAGACACTTGGCGTTATCTTTGTTACACGACAGGAGAATGGTCCCTTGAGTCCACATTTAGGTCCTCACCTTACCTTCACATCAGTCCTGGGAATCCACTCTTAGCCACAAATGCGCTGAACATCAGTGCGAGCTCTTCGCCCCCAGCACGGAAGTGTTGCAGAGACACTTCCGGCTATGGCTGCCCTGTGCACGATCTCTGAGGGATGATGGAAGGGGCAGGCTCTGTGGAGACCTGTCGACCAGTGTTCAGCGGTCCTTGGGTCATCCCTTCGGGTCCTCACCATGCCGGCTGTCAGAGCACGGGACCCTTCACACTACAGAACTGAGTCCCCCTGCCCCCAAACCAAGCCCTCACCTCTCGGAGTCCACAGTGGGGATTCAGGGCACTTCTCTGAGCACCTCTCCTTGATGTCAGGGGTGCCACTCTGTGAGCCTTCCTCCTTGGTGGGAGAGATCCTCTCATTAGCACTCATGGTCCTCATCTTCCCGGTGGCCAAGTAGCCACCTTCCTAAGAACTGGGGTTCCACCCATTCCCTCGCTGAGACCAGACAGAAATAAAGAGGCTTCTCATCCCTGTCACTCTGCCTGGAGCCTCTGGGGTTAAAATAGGGGCAGGGGTCTGTAAAGCCTCCTGATTTGTGGGTCTAGTGATACTTCTTTCTTCACTCAGGGACCTCACCATGGTCCTGGCCAGTCCTGCGATCTGACCCTCCAACCTGAGATTCTCCCTCTACTGAACTGAGGCCATTATTAGACTGAGACTTTGACCTCACAGAGAACTACAAAGCTTATAAGAGTGAATGTCCTATCTGGGTATTCTAGGCCCGAGAGCAAGTTTGGGCAGGTTTCGGAATGACCTGGATTTTATGGTGGTTGTCTCTCCAGTCCTCACTTATGGGAGCCCAAATTTTGTCTATCTCTTCGATTAAAAGATTCCTGGGGAACACCACATCCTGGCAAACTCTTGAGCAGTGTCCCTAATGCAAACCTTACAGTTTCATGTCCCAGACTTGACCTGAGATGGGGAAAATAACACGGAAGGCAGGGGGCAGAATGGGGTGCACTCCCAGAAAAAAATGCTGCCCCATCCTTTTCAAAAGCCAGAGTCAGTCACTTTTCATTACTTGTTTTAATTTATTGACAGGCGTACATTTAAAACATTGTACTGCATGTACTCATGCTTCACAAATACTGTTTCATTACAAAGTGAAAGTTTATGGTAACTATGCACTGAACATGTCTATGGCACCATTTTCCCAACATCATGTATTCACTTGGAGTCCCTGTACCACATATTAATAATTCTTTAAATATCTTAAATTATTTCCTTATTTTATTTCCTAGGGTGCTCTGATCAGTTGTCTTTGTTACTATTGTAACTGTTTTACATTTGTAAATTAAGCTATGTGTACTTTTTAGACATCTTCTAGTAAGTGTACAATAGGATTAACAAGTTTTGTGACCACTGGGAATCCCCCAAATTCCTAATGATTTACTCTATGGCAATTTTCACTTTATTGCAATAGTAATCATATCTGAGATGAGTACAATTTTAAAGGAAAAAAGCCATCCAAGATGGTTTTGTGCTATTCTGATTGAGCTTATCTGACACTGCACAAGAGACGATCTTACTGTCCCTATCATCTGTTTCTCTTCTTTATTCCTGTCATTTACTGATGTAGCCTTCAAGGCTTTGTGCCTAAAGAAGTGTATTGGAATATATCCAGAGTCCTTACTTTTATCCCAAGATACATTTGAGTCTTAAGGGACACAAGCTCTGCTGAGGGTCAAGAGGAGTGTAACAGTGTAGGATCTAGAGGAATTCAGAGAGGAATCTAACTCCAGGCCTATCAGTCACTAGTGGTCCCCAGCAAGGGCTCACCGCCTGATGCACATAGAAGCCAATGTTATGGAAAGGGCTTTTGAGAGAAAAAGTTTAATCCAAGCTGGAGTAGCAAGGAGACAGGAAGTATGGCTCTCACTTCTGTCTCCTCAACCAGAGTTTGAGGTAAAATTAAAGGGTTTAGGGGAACGGCAGACTTGGAAGCTAATTGGCTAGTCTTGAATTAGTTCATGTAAGCTATTCATGCTGCTAGAAGCCAGATTTTCTGTATTGAAGGACTTCATACAGTTCTCCCATGGCAACATTCCTACTCTGAGAGTCCCACAGACTGACCCCTCGTGGTTCTTCAGTCATCCTGGAAACACAGGCTCCTTTTGGCCCATGCATAGTGCTGCCTCTAAAAATAACTCAAGGTTTGATTAATCAACAACCTGTTTTAAGGAGGCAAAACCACTATAAACTGGTCAATGCTTTATGTTTCAGTCCCCCCATTTCTCTTTGTACATTCTTCAAGCTTGTGGGAAATCATCCTCAATTTGGTTAATGATTCTCAACTTCTATAGAAAATGATAATGCCAGGTCCCAGATTTCTGTACCACCAGGACTGGAGTGTTATATAAGCATTGACAACATTGGATTCATTGTTATTTAAGAAAGGTGATTATCAGAGGCTTTGTTTCCTTCACATGTCTCTTTACAGGCTATTGCTTTAAGTTTGGAGTTTGCTGCCTGGATGGACTTTTATTACTATTGGGTCAGCTGCCTTGGCTCTTTCTGGCCACTCATCAGCCCAAACTGGGCTCTGCACTTGACTGACCAATTTCTTCCACTGTAGTGCTCAAAATAGTTTACATTTTGGCCAGCAAACAGAGCCTGGACCAACTGTCTTTAACCAGTGCTTGATGCCTCTTCCCAGCCTTCATGGATTACAGTCAACATCAACCAGCACTCTTATCAGGAGCTTGAGGTCTCTGGATGAGGCAGAAATGTTGGCTTCCCCTGGAAAGCCCTTGCATGTGTAGGAGCTGTAGGAAAGCCTTCACGGCTTGTCTCTCTGTGGCTCAGAGTGCTTTGTTCCTTTCTAGGAAGAAAATGGGCAAATCTAAGGCATCACCCATTAATTTAGGACCCAATTCCATCTCTTAGTTTGGTTTCTGGAAAGTGTGGGCTGTATCAGTTCCCTGGAGTCACCACTGAGACGAATGGACAGTCTCAAGGTGACCAGCTTGGATCTGAGTGTTCACTTAAAGAACCTTGAAAGGTTTTCCATTATGCTATGTGGCTGTCAAACTGCAGCTTGAAAGGCACACGTGCTACCCAGCTTCCAAGGAATCTGTCCCACCAGTTCCAAGACTGGAGCCCATTGGGTCAGAGGCTCCTAATATTTCTGCCCCACCATGTGCTGAAGGCATGCTTATCTACCGAAGAAGGTCCTATGGCAGTTCAGGCTCTGTCTCAGTCTCCATGTAGAAAACCTTATCTAGTGAGTAGGAGGCTGAGGAAGTGATTGCATCACATTGAAGAAAGTGAACGAGGAAGCTGTCTTAGACTCAGGCAGAGCTGACTTTCAGAGAGCCATTCAGGAGCACACACATTTAAACACCGATTCCCTCACTTCCTTTTTGAGCATGCTGGGGTTTAATCTTTCTGGTAGATGACCGAAATACTTTACCCTTTCAGCAAAGATCACTGACAAGCAAATATAGATGTCTGGGCAATTTCCAGGGGAAATACATTCACTCTAAGGCCTCAATGTATCCCATGGCTTTTAAGACCAAAACCAATGGCTATTTCTCTTGGTAAAATTTCATTTTTAACATCACACATGCACAAATATATAAATGTAGTTCAGTACTACCTCCCTGCTATTCTGGCTGATACAGAATAGGATTAGACTTTTTAGTGAGGAAAGACCAGAATGTCTCCAATTGTATGAAATTCCTTAGCTGGATTAGGGTGCAATCTCTGTGGAGGCAGGGGGGAGACATTTCCTGATTTATACTCCCTCATTTTACATTTATGTTTACGCCACAAGGTTATGAGGGCTGGTTTCATTAAGAATACACTCGTATGGAACGCCATGTATCATGAGACTACTACAAACAACTATATGCAAATAAAATGGCCAATGAAGAAGAAATGCACAGATTCTTAGAGAGGCACAACCTTTGAAAACTAAACAAGGAAGAAATAGAGAACGTGAATAGACCGATCACAAGTACTGAAACAGTGATTAAAAATTTGCCGATAAAATGTCCAAGACCAGGTGGCTTCTCAGGTAATTCTATCAAACACTTAGAGATTCTATCAACCTCTTCCAAAACAACTTACAGAGGAAGGAACACTCCCAAGCTCATTCTAAGAGGCCCCCGTCACCCTGAAAGCAAAAAGAGAGAAGTGAGCACGCGCGCGCGCGCGCACACACACACACACACACACACAGAAAAGAGAATGACAGGCCAATACCACTGAAGAACACAGATGGAAAAATCCTGAACAAAATACTAGCCAACCAGAAAAGACAGTCCCTTCAATAAGTGGTGCCTTGTAAACTGGACAGTTACATGTGAAATAATGAAGTTAGAACATTCTCTAACACCATACACAACAATAAAGTCAAAATTGATCAAAGACTGAAATGTTAAGCCAGACTCTCTAAAGCCCTCAGAGGAAAACCTAGGCAGAACACTGTTTGACACAAGTTGCAGCAGTATTTTTTCCTTTTAGTAAAATGGCTTTTGTCCAACTCCTGGAGTAATGAAAATAAAAACAAAATAAACAGGTGACCTTTAATTAAAGTCAAAAGCTTCCCCACAGCAAAAGAAACCATAAGCAAATGACAAGTCACAGAATGAGAGGAAATATTTGCAAACAAAGTGAACAAGAGCAGAATAATCTCCAAAATATGTAAATAGCTCATGCACTTCTGTGTCAAATAAACATTCCCATAAAAAAGAAGGCAGAGTGTATAAACAAACATTCCTTAAAAGAAGACATACAGATGACCAAAAAACATGAAAACATGCTCAATATCACTAATTATCAGAGAAATGCAAATGAAAAGTACAATGAGGCATCACCTCACACCAGCCAGAATGGTCATCATCCCCAAATCTGCAAACAATAAATGATGGAGTGTGGAAAAAAGGGAACACTCTTGCACTCTCAGTGGGAATGCAAATTGACACAGTCACTATGGAGAACATTATGGAAGTTCCTTGAAAAACTAAAAATAGAGTTACCATATGATTTACTAATCCCACTCCTGGCACATATCCAGAGAAAACGATGATTCATAAATATACATGCCCTCCAATCTTCATTGCAG
>SJYC01085679.1:0-26062 GCA_006408675.1 Madoqua kirkii | reverse complement strand
GTTGTAAATGTCAGCAGGCAGAAATGGCTTGAAGATGATGTAAAACCCCTAAAACTTTTTTTATGTAAAGCACCTGATTTTGATAAGGTCAGGACTGCTGACCCCCGCGTGACTCTGTATTCATCCCTATATGTAACAAAAGGTATATAAGCAAACCCAAAACTAAAGAAATCAGATCAGTTCCAGAAAGACTGATTCCCTCATGTCGTTCCTTTCTGCTCCTCAATTTTCTGGCTGAATTCCCATCTGGAGCATGGGTGCCCGCCATGCATATGGTGCAAGTTCCTTGTCTGGAATGTTATTGGTACCCCACATAAGCCAAGTTATTCGGCTCCTTTCCCTCTCTCTTACTATTTTTCTGGTCGAATTCCCATCTGGTGCATAGGACCCATCAAGCCTACTAATTCTGCCTGGGCTTCTAAGATCGGACCGGGAGGGCCTCAGTGCCTCCTCTCCTTCGGGAGAATGGGAAGATGCCTGCAGCCTACATAGGTGGTGATTGGCACCCTGTGTTAACCAAGTTATTTGGCCTCTTTTTCTCTGCTAAATTCCTAGTCACTCCCTATCTGTAATTAAATAAGTTTTTCCTAGGACTCCTACTCCATCTCCACCTTCGAATCACCTTGGATCCACTGGGGTGGGACCCCGGCACTTTTCTCCTTGGCTTTTTGCCTCTCTTCTTTTCACAGCTATTTGGAAGGCCTCCTCAGACAGCCATTTTGCTTTTTTACATTTCTTTTCCGTGGGGATGGTCTTGATCCCTGTCTCCCTTACAATGTCACGAACCTCATTCCATAGTTCATCAGACACTGTATCTATCAAATCTTGGCCCTTAAATCTATTTCTCACTGTCACTGTATAATCATAAGGGATTTGATTTAGGTCATACCTGAATGGTCTATCTATTTTAAGGTCAAAAGGATAAGGAGGATTTGCAAACAGTTTGTGGCTCTTTCAGTTAAGTTCAGTTGCTCGTCGTGTCTGACTCTTTGTGACCCCATGAACCGCAGCTGCCAGGCCTCCCTGTCCATAACCAAATCCTGGAGTCTACCTACACCCATGTCCATTGAGTCAGTGATGCCATCAAACCAACTTTTCTCTATCGTCCCCCTCTCCTCCTGCCCTCAATCTTTCCCAGCATCAGGGTCTTTTCAAATGAGTCTGTTCTTTTCATCAGGTGCCCAAAGTATTGGAATTTCAGCTTCAACATCAGTCCTCCCAATGAATGTCCAGGACTGTTCTTCTTTAGGATAGACTGGTTGGATCTCCTTGCAGTCCAAGGGACTCTCAAGAGTCTTCTCCAACACCACAGTTCAAAAGTATCAATTATTTGGTGCTCAACTTTCTTTGTAGTCCAGTAAGCACATCCGTAAATGACCACTGGAAAAAATAGCCTTCATAAGATGGACGTTTGTCGACATAGTAATGTCTGTGCTTTTTAATATACTGTATAGGTTGTTCATAAATTTCCTTTCAAGGAGTAAACACCTTTTAATTTTATAGCTGTAGTCACCATCTGCAGTGATTTTGGAGCCCAGAAAAATAAAAGCATCCACTGTTTCCACTGTTTCCCAATCTATTTCCCATGAAGTGATGGGACAAGATGCCATGATCTTAGTTTTCTGAATGTTGAGCTTTAAGCCAACATTTTCACTCTCCTCTTTCATTTTCATCAAGAGCCTCTTTAGATCTTCTTCACTTTCTGCCATAAGTGTGGTGTCAGCTTCACATCTGAGGGTTTTTTTTTTTTTTAATATTTTTCCCAGCAATCTTGATTCCAGCTTGTGTTTCTTCGAGCCCAGTGTTTCCCATGATGTACTCTGTATAGAAGTTAAATAAGTAAAGTAACAATATACAGCTTTGATATAGTTTTTCTATTTGGAACCAGTCTGTTGTTCCATATTTAGTTCTAAGTGTTGCTTCCTGAGCTTTATATATGTTTCTCAAGGGGAAGGTCAGGTGGTTTGGTATTCTCATTTACTGAAGAATCTTCTACAGTTTGTTGTGTTCCACACAATCAAAGGTTTTTCAATAGTCAATAAAGCAGAAATAGATAGATGTTTTTCTGGAATTGTCTTGCTGAGCAGTAGTGGGCAAAGTTTGTGGACTGAATTCTCATTTCTCCGTCAAAATTTTTGGTCTCTTTGACCGTTTTGAACTCCTTGGGAATTAAAAGTACAACCTAACTTGTCAGATCATAGACTTTCAAGAGACTTCTGATCTATGCTATTACTGTGTACTGTTACTTAGACCCCAAACTTGGATTGGCAGTCAGGAAGTGCCTAGCCTTGCTAGGATTCCAAAGTTCAAAAGCTAGATGGAGCTCTAGCTCCAAGAGCATCTCTGAGGTTAAAGGTTACTCAGAATTCAACTACAATGGATCCTTCTTGCTTTGGTAATGCTGGCTCTTAGTGGACCAGACAAGGCTCTTATAATGGTGTGATGATGTTTGGAAGGAACATCTCAGTTTTATGTTCATGTCAGTCTTATTGTGGTCAGGAATAATTATACTCAGGGTAGTGCACAGGCACTCAGGTGAGGAATGTTCCCCCAGATGTCTTAGCTTGTGAGAAATTCTGGAAGTTTACTCTGATCACATCCCAGGTGGCATGAGAGGCAAGTAAGATTTTAATTGTAAAGAGCTCTATGTCAGTTAGGGATGCCATCAGGTCTACTCATGGTGCATCCCCATCCCATCTGGGTGGTAGGCCCAGGAGGGATGAGTACGATGCCTGTGTCAGTAAGGACAGATTAAGTCCGCCAGGAAAGAAAATCTTTGGTGTAAAGTCTGTCTACACCCCATCTAGAGCATGGAGGGACACCTCTGCTAGAAAGATGGAGCTGGTCACTTTCTGCCCCCCACCCCATTTTTTTCTTACAGAAGGGAGCTAACAATTCTAGCCTCACTCTTTGAACGGTATTCTGCTTAAGTATAATACTGTTTTACAATTAGACTGGTCTGTAGAAAACAAGGGAAATCGGTAAAAGTAGCATATGTGTTGCCTTTTTCACTCTGCGAATTATGCCAGACTTGTGTCCTCAGTTCAGTTCAGTTCAGTCAGTCAAGTCTCACTTTTTGCGACCCCATGAAGTGTAGCATGCCAGGTCTCCCTGTCCATTGCCAACTCCCAGAGTTCACTCAAACTCATGTACATTGTGTCAGTGGTGCCATCCAGCCACCTCATCTTCTGTCATCCCCTTCTCCTTCTGCCCCTGATACCTCTCAGCATCAGAGTCTTTTTCAGTGAGTCAATGCTTTGCATGAATTGGCCAAAGTACTGAAGTTTCAGCCTTAGCATCATTCCTTCCATAGGACTGATCTCCTTTAGAAGGGACTGGCTGGATCTCCTTGCAGTCCAAGAGACTCTTAAAAGTCTTCTCCAACACCACAGTTCAAAAGCATCAATCTACAGCACTCAGTTTTCTTCACAGTCCAACTCTCACATCCATACATGACCACTGGAAAAATCATAGCCTTGACTAGATGTACCTGTGTTGGCAACGTGATGTCTCTGCTTTTGAATGTACTATCTAGGTTGGTCAAAACTTTCCTTCCAAGGAGCAAGCGTCTTTTAATTTTATGGCTAAAGTCCCCATCTGCAGTGATTTTGGAGCCCCCCAAAATAAAGTCTGACACTGTTTCCACTGCTTCCTCATCTATTTCCCATGAAGTGATGTCACCACAAGCCATGATCTTCATTTTCTAAATGTTGAGGTTTAAGCCAACTTTTTCAGTCTCCTCTTTCACTTTCGTCAAAAGGCTTTTTAGTTCCTCTTCACTTTCTGCCATAAGGGTGGTGTCATCTGCATATCTTAGGTTATTGATATTTCTCCCTGCAGTCTTGATTCCAGCTTGTGCTTCTTTCAGTTGAGCATTTCTCATGATGTACTCTGTCTTAGAGGTATAGATTTGGGTGTGGAACTTTCAGCTCCCTCTTACTTTGTTAGATGAGATGGAGGACAGGAGACAAAGAGATAAAGAAGAGAAGGTTTCTCCAACCTACCCCTGGCATCATATGTGCAGAACAGCCAGAGAGACTGAAGAACAGCCACAAAAGCTGTTGCCTCTTCATGAAGCACCCACCAAGAGAAATAATCAGTCTATTAGAGTTAATAAGCCTTTTTCTTATCATGAAATGTGAAGAATCAGGAGGATCCAGGGAACTATTCAGAGGGTCAAGAAAAATATACTAGAGCTTTTTAAATTTTTTTTTAAGCCTCTAACTATTTATTTATTTATTTATTTATTTATTTATTTATTTATTTATTTTGTTCTACTTTACAATACTGTATTGGTTTTGCCATATTGACATGAATCAGCCACAGGTGTATACGAGCTCCCAATTCTGAAACCCCCTCTCACCTCCCTCCTCAATATCATCTCTCTGGATTATCCCCACGCACCAGCCCCAAGCATCCTGTATCCTGTATCGAACATAGACTGGTGCTTCGTTTCTTACATGATAGTATACATGTTTCAATGCCATTCTCCCAAATCATCCCACCTTCTCCCTCTCCCTCTCCCTCTCCCTCAGAGGCCAAAAGTTCATTCTATACATCTGAGTCTCTTTTGTTGTCTCACATACAGGGTTATCATTACTATCTTTTAAAATTCCATATATATGTGTCAGTATACTGTACTGGTGTTTTTCTTTCTGGCTTACTTCACTCTGTATAATTGGCTCCAGTTTCATCCATCTCATTAAAACTGATTCAAATTTATTCTCTTTAAGGCTAATACTCCATTGTGTATATGTACCACAGCTTTCTTATCCATTCATCTGTGGATGGACATCTAGGTTGTTTCCACGTCCTGGCTATTGTAAACAGTGCTGCAATGAACATTGGGGTACATGTGTCTCTTTCAGTTCTGGTTGCCTTGGTGTGTATGCCCAGCAGTGGGATTGCTGGGGCTCTGCTTTATGACCTTACTCGGAAGGATGTGATATATATCTTGTGACAATTCCTGACTCCAATCTCGACCCCACAACTGTAGTTTTGAGGGATGTTGTTGCTTATGGAGATAAATGGCTTGGTAATGAATCAGTAGGGAACAGGGAGGATGAGATAACCTCCCTCCCCACAGGGAATCACTCAGTCCAAATTACAGAACCAGACTGAGAATACAGCATGGCTAAAGGAAGATGAGATCAGAGTAATTTTGTCAGATGTATTTTTTTTTTGTCAGATTTATTCTTGAGGGACACAGGCTCAGCCTTTAAACTGGCAAATCGGCAAACATAGAGCAGAAGGAAAAGGAAGTTCCTGGTAAATTCTTAAATAGACTGAGAGAAGCCCTTTGCTGATTCACTGAGACTGATCCCAAAATGAAGAGGAAAGAGTGATTTTAAAAGATAGATTTATCACTCAGTTGGCTCTGGATATCCACCATAAGGTATTAAAATGGGACTATGGACCAAATCAATCTTTAGATAATCTGTTACATCTTGCTCAGACATTCTGTTATGGTAGGGAATATGAGAAGGGCGGGGATAAATGCAGCAAAAGACAAAGGAATAGGCGGAAGCCCTTGCAATGACTATGAGAGCCATTCTTAAACAGCCTGAGAAAAATGTGCAGAGGGATCCAGGTGAAAAAGGATGAGCTTGCTGTTGCTGTGGAAAGAAACAGTACCTCAAACTGGATTGCACTCAGACATCTAAGCGACCCCCGGCTTCATGTCTGGTCTGCAAAGGACAACACTGGAAGAGAGTTTGCCCCCAGAGGTGTAAATTTCAGGGCTCAGACTCTCAAGACAATCACGACTAAAGGTTCCTGGGCATCCTCACACAAGCTCCCATCCTAATTACACCTGAGTAACCCTGGGTATTAATAATTATTTGGGGCCAATTCATCAATTTCCTTTTAGACACTGGGCACCTTACTCTGTGCTTACTGAAGTACTTGGCCCACTTTCCTTCCAACTTTTGACTCTCTTGATGAGCCAAAAGGCATAACTTCAGTTGTTCTTAAAGTTATAATGGAGACTCTCTATTTTCACATGAGTTTCTGATAGTGCCAAAGTCTCCCTCACCTATTTTGGGGAGGGATATACTGAAACGGTGCATGCCTCTGTTTTCATTAATATGGATCCTCCCTTTCTCTCTCCTTAATTGAAAAAAAATGTAAATCCTAGAGTATGGGCTGATGGAAAATCTGATGTAAAAAGAGCACAGAATGCTCTTCCTGTAGTTTTCAAGCTCAAAGAACGGCACTTATTTGCACAAAAGAAGGAGTATTTAATGTAACCTGATGTTAAGGAAGGTTTAAAACCCATCATGAAAATTTTAAAGTAGCAGGAACTATTAATTCCCTGTAACAGTCCATGCAATACCCCTATTTTGAGTATAAAGATATCAAATGGTAAATGGAGACTAATTCAAGATTTACAAATAATAAATGAGGCTGTAGTTTCTTTACACACCATGGTGCCTAATCTTTACTGTCTGAAATTCATAAACGGGCCAAATATTTCTCACTAATTGATTGGAAAGCTGCCTTCTATTACATGCATTTGGCAGAGGAAAGTCAATTTCTATTTGCCTTTGAGGACCCTACACATCCAGCTTTCCAGTTAACTTAAACAGTTTTGTCCCAGGGATTTTGTGACAGTCCTCACTTATTTGGACAAAGTTTGTCACGAGAATCTAAAAATCTTTAATAGCACTGAAGCAGAGTTCTTACAGTGTGTGGATGATATTTTGCTCAGTGCTGAGACAGAGGAAGCTTGTTCACGAGCCTCAGAAGATTTCTTAAACTTTCAGGCAGACTGTGGTTACAAGGCATCAAGAGAAAAGACTCAGCTTTGTCAACAGTCTGTTAGATGTTGGGCTTAATCATATCAGAAGGGGCTAGGACCATAGGCCATGAGAGAATTAAACCTATACTAAATCATCCCTACCTATGAATTTAAGACAACTGAGAATACGTTGGGGAATCAGAGGTTACTGTTGTGTTTGGATTCTGGGTTATGGGGAACGTTCTCAGCCTTTATGTAAACTTATAGCTGAAAACTCAGCAGGCCCAAACCCACAAGCTAGTTTGGAATCCAGATAGTCAAAACGCGTTTAAGTTCTTCAGAGTACTCTCTTGCAAGCTCCCACTCTGAGCTTGCCTACAGGGTCAGAATTTAATTTGTTTGTCACTGAAAGAAAAGATGTGGCCTTGGGAGTTTTGACACAACCTTGAGGGCCTCACCAGCCACCTATTACTTATTTAAGCAGAGAATTAGATGTACTTTCTTGTGGGTGGCCCCAGTGCCTAAGAGTAATTGGGACAGCAGATTTATTAGCACCTGAAGTTCTAAAAATAATTAATGGACAAAACCTTACTGTACTGACTTCTCATGATGTGAGTGAAGTCTTAAATTCTAAGGTTAATATATGAATTACAGACAGTAGGCTTCTTAAATATCAGTCATTATTGTTAAAAAGACCAGTAAAAAAGCTTAAAGTGTGTGGAAATTTAAATCCTGCCACTTTCCTTCCTGAGAAGGAAAATGAAACACCTGATCACGATTGTTCCCAATTCCTATTTTTAAATTATGTAGCTCGTGAAGATCTAATGGGTACTCCATTAGATTCTGATATGAAAATAGTAACTGATGGCAGTTCCTTTGCTCAGGATGGAAAGCGTAAAGCAGGTTACACCATGGTGACTGCTGAACAGGTTTTAGAAGCAAAATCTCTCCCCCAGGGAAGCAGTGCTCAGTTAGTGGAATCTGCGGCTCTGACCCGAGCTATAGAGTTAAACAAAGGGCAGCAGGTAAATATCTACACTGATTTACATGCTCATGCTGCAATATGGGTGAAAAAATGTTTAAAACAGCAACAAGAGAACCTATTAAACATTTTAGAGAGAACGAAAGACTTTTAACTACTATATATTTTGCTAATGAAATACTTGTTATGCATTGCAAAAGTGATGGGTTTAAAGTAGGTTAAGGTAATCAACTTGCTAACAGTCAAGCCAGAAAAGTGGCACTGTATGAAAGCTCATCACTACAGAGGCCTTTGATCTGGACATCCTGTGGAACAGGAAAAACCACAATATACTGAGGAAGAATTAAAAAGATATGAGAAAAGAGTAGTGAAGGTTACTGATAAAGGATGGTTACAGTCCAATGATGGACAATTAACAATTTCTGAAAATACTTAATGGGAAATTCTTAAGGGTTTACACCAGAGTTTTCATTTGGGTGCAAAGAGTACTTACAAAATGGCTTCTCATTTGTTTGAAGGTAAAAATGTAATGAAAACTTTAAGGAACATTATCAAAAAGTGTGCAGTTTGTCAGAAAAATAACCCAAAGTCTAAAAAGCCAGCAAAATCTGGATTACAATGAAGTGGAGAGTATCATGAAGAAGACTAGAACATTAATTTTATTTCTATGCCAAAAGCTAATGATTATTCTTACTTACAAATTTGGGTGGATAGTTTTACTGAATGGATTGAGGCTTTTTCCTGTCATAGTGAACAGGCTAAGGAGGTTATAATGATTTTAACCCAGGAAATTATCCCCAGGTTTGGGTTACCATGGAGCCATCAGAGTGACAATGGCTCCGCCTTTAAAGCTGCTGTAACTCAGGGGGTGTCTAAAGCTCTAGGAGTAGAATATCACTTACACTGTTCCTGGAGACCCCAATCCTCAGGATGTTAATAAAGTTAAAGACGTTATCAAAAGATATCTGCACATATTAACTCAAGATGAACAGGACAATTGAATTAAAGTCCTACCCATAACTTTAATGAGGGGTCGAATTACCTCTCCAAAGGAGGGACTGTCCCCCTTTGAATGTATTAATGGAAGGACTTTTTTATGCACAGACATTGCTATAGACCTGAAGACTTGGAATTAATTAGTTATGTAACTCAGCTCTCAGCTTTTCAACAGGCATTAATAGAACTCCATAAAACAACTCCTGACCCAGCTTCTGAGTCCAGCAAGCCTCTATTTGAACCAGTAACTGAGTTCTTCATAAAAACTTTGGGGCCCATCCTTTTAGTCCCTCTGGGAAGGCAAAGGGAAGGCCCTCACCAGGTGTCAAAGTGCCAGGAGTTGACTCATGGGTACACCACAGTCAGGTTAACAGGTGGCACCCTAACTAGAACTAAGTCTCTACTTTCTATGCTCAAACATTGTACTTTCAGATAGGCCTGATAACCTACGTGAGCCTACTTCTGCTGACTCCAAAAGTCCTGAGTCTGCTATTTGATCCTCAAGACAATGCCTTCCTGTCCAGGGCTCATTCCTATGTAGCATTTCACAATAAGCCTAACTGCTGGGTCTGTGGAGTGCTCCCCTCTGTATCACTGAAGGCTTCCCATGGTGGACATCTCCAATTCAGGGAAAATACTTTTCAAGTCTGCAAATAATTTCAACAACAATCATATGTGATGCCTCTTCATCCGATGGCATCTACCAACACTAAAATGGACTGGAGCAGCAAGTTGTACTTTAACTATGGACGCAATGCACCTTTTGATTTTAATTATACATTGTCTCAGTTCAATGACTGTTTCACTACACATAAAAGCAAATAGGTATAGATCTAGTGGTTTTTTACCTGCCTTTATCAAATATGGGATGAGGTTATATGGCTAACTCCTGAAAAGGTGTCTAATATTTACTGCCCTTATATGCTGGAAACAGAGTAATCCCCAGAAGTCAGTCAACAACTTAATTATAACGATTGGAAACAGTTGGAATTTTTGCCTCAGGAAATATGCAATGTAATCATTCCCAAGTTTTCCAAGCCCAGTTCAGATCCTTCGTTTGTCTGACCAGTCACTAATTGTGACTGGATATCTCACTCACACTGGCTTGCTGCAAATGGAACTTATTGGATATATGGCTCATACCAATGGGCATGGCTTCCCCCTGGTTGGATAGGGAGATGAACCCTAGGTCTAGCCTTTACTCATGGTTTTATATTTTCAGAGCTTACAGAAAGGCCTGCTAATTTACCCCACCTTAAAACTTGGTAGGCAAGGTTTGTATTTCACTGTTATGATTATTTGGCTTCAGTGTTTGTCCTCTCTTTGGGAATTACAGATGTTATGCTACGAGTGGATGCTTTGACTAACTTTACTCAACAGGCATTACAAGATTCTCAAAAAGGTATTTCAGCTCTTAATGCTGAACAGGTACAAATTAGAAAGATAGGTTTTTTACAAAAAGGGTTGGCTTTAGATATTCTGACAGCTGCACAAGGAGGAATTTGTTCCATTGTGCATACCAAATGCTTAACATATATACCTGATATTAACACTAATGTTACTCATTTTGTTAAATACATGAACAAGATGACTGAGGCTATGGATACTTCTGAAGCCTCAATCTCCTCACTTTCAGAGACGTTAACTAGTTCTCCATTGTGGAAAACTATCTTAATTACCATCATTGTGATTGTTCTATTTTTGCTGTTTGCTCCCTGCATCTGTAATTGTGTAATTGGATTTATTTCTAGTTGCATGAAGCCTTTTAACTTACAAATGGTTGCCTAAGCTCCTACAAGTGCCACAGCCTCCTCCAACTATTACTTGGGGCCCCTGGATCAGGGACCTTCAACATGAGGGTTAGGGGAATATGTTTTTTAATAATATAGGGACCATGACCCTAAACAGCAGGAAGTAGTTATGGAATGTAAGTGATGCTCCTTTCCCTTGGCAACAAAATTCTCCTAAAAGAAAAGAGGGGAGTGAAAGAGTCAATTCCTAGGCAGATTTATAAGAAATCCAGGGGTCTCCAAGGAGAGAGAGATCTGGATTTCTCAAAGAGGAAGAAAAGAATTTTTTTCCCTCTACATACCTTAGAATTATATAACAATAATGCATCCTGCTTGAAGACAGTCTTTGGGGAAAAAAAAAAAAAAAAAACCTCCTAGCTAATCCTGTTACCTTAAAATGTAAATTATGGTAGTAGGAATCCTGTTACCTTAAAATAGAAATTATGGTAATAGGTCTAGTGAGGTCTTTACAACCTCTAGACATTCTTTTGATTCACTGTAATACTAATTAGAATATATAACTCCATTGCTAATACCAGCAAGGGGGTACTGTTTCTGACCCCTTCCGGTGCCTATGTCAGAAACATTATATATCGCCTTTATATTTTTTAAAAAAAATCTTTATTACACAAAAGCTCTGAGTGATCAAGCCTCATCTCTGGCCCCAGATTGAATTTTTCTCCTCGGTAGGCCAAGAATCCCAGCATCTTTTCATGGTTCAGCAACAGCCTTTCAGCAGCAATGAAAACTGTGAATAATCCATGCTCTGTAGTTTTGGCATGCCAGCTGACAGGAGGCACACTCATTTGTGATGTGTATGCTCTAGATTTAAAGCTGACTAGAGTTGCAATGTATGCTTTAGAGTGCAAGTAAATTACTTGTGGTACATGTGCCCTTATTTCATGTTTAGTAGAAGCAGGGTGCATGCCCCAATTTTCTAACTTAGCTTTGCAGCATGCATAATCTAGAATGTGGTCTTAGTTGTGACATATGAGTTTGGAGAATCTTTGCAGAAGTGACCCTTGGATGCTGCAAAATGCCAGCTAATTAGTATTGGGGTAAATTCTTCAGAGTACAAGGTCAGATGTATAATGTCTCCTCAAGAGCATGTACTTAGAAGAACAGGATATGTGCTTTGAAATACAAGCCCAAAGACATGGGAGGATACTCCACACAGCAAACTATGTCATCATAGCATGATGGTCAGGGCCACAGGCAAAGTCTTAGCAAACCACATATTCCTGAGTGAAGCTCAGTAGTTGTGGCATCCCTGTGCCAGAGCAAAGATTCTGTATGGGCCAGGTACATGCACTTGTACCTGCATTCAGTAGTGGTGGTTCGCATTCTCCAGAGTGCCAGCTCATTAGTTGCAGCAGAAGAGAGGAGAGCAGGTTACAATACAGTAGAAGAAAAGAAATATTCTTCAGAGTGTAAGTTTGTTGGTGAGTTGTGAAAGATGCTGGCAATCCTGGCCTCAAGATTCAAGAAATCAATCTGGGGCCAGTGATGAAACTTAGTCACTCAGCTCTTTTCTGTAAAAAGTTTTATTAATGTATAAAATAGACAGAGAAAGCTTCTGACATCAGAAGGGTGCAGAAAGAGTGCCTCCCTACCTTGTCTTTAGCTGGATGTTATATAGCTACCTGTAGCTGCTAATTAAAGAAAGAAAATGTCTCAAAACTTGATGTGGCACTAGGCCACTCACAAACAATATGAATTTTGTGATAACATGGGCACAAGGTGAGTCATCCTAGGCCATAAAATGATTGACATGGACCTTGAAGAAAGACAGGTTTCCAAGTAAATACATAATTACATTAACATAGATTAGGAGAACAAGTATGTGAGTAAATATACTGATTTGTTGAGCCATTATCAGTTCAGAGTCATAAGTGGAACTGACTTGAAGAAAGAGTCTAGGGTAAATGCATAGTCTATCAATATAGCTTAAAGAAAACATTTCCATAAGAAAAATGCATTGGTTAGCTTAAAGTCTGAGAAAAGTTAAGCTCAGGTGGAGCCAGGTATCATCATAGTAACAGAGAAACCTCCTTTTAATTTTGTATAGAAAAGGGAAAACAATCTGAAACTTGTAGTTTGTTTCTCTCTGCCATTTAAGAGAGATTTAAAAAAAAAAAAGTTTGACACTTGTAGTCTATTTCCTCTTTTTGGAAACTCCTAGCCTTTCTGCCTGTTACCCTCTCAAAATTGTAAACTGAGTAGTTGTGGGACACATGCTACAAACAGAAGGTGAGCTCAGTAGTTTCCATGCATGCATGTTGTACAGTGTGAGCTCAATAATACTCAAAGGTGCTATAGAGAGCAGACATAATATTGACAGGAAACCTACTTTAAAGAACAACTCAGTAGTATCAGCATGAGAGCCTTAGATGAAGTTCAGTAATTACAAAATGTCAGCTCTTGAGTATAAATTGAGTTTGTGGAACACTTATTCCAAGATTCAAGTCAGTAGTTTCAGCATGGATTTTCTGGAGATAAGTCTCAGTAATCATAAAATCCACATCCTTGAGTGAAAGAACAACACTTGCAGATGCTTCCTCTATACATAGGCTCACAAGTGGCAGCAATGTCCTTACAGTACAGCTTCAGTAGTGATGCAATAGGTTCTGCATAGTGCAAGGTCAGTACCTTTGGTCAGGAGCTTTAGACACTATGTCAGTGGTACTGGAAAGTGTGCTCCAGTGTAGAAGCTCAGTAGTTGAAAGATTTGTATCCCAGAGCACACTTTCATTAGTGGAGGGATGTATGCTTCTGAGTTTAAGAACACTGGTTATGAATGCATAATCTGACAAGTGTGCTGATTAGTTACAGTACTCCTGCTTAGGTTCATGCTCAGATTTGGTGAGATTAGCAATACACTATGGAGGTCTGTAGTAGCAACATGCATACTTAAGAACCAGGGTAAGCAGTGGTGAGTCACATTCTCCAGGGTGAAACTCAGTACTTGTATCATTCATAGTTTAGTGTGCAGGCTCACTAATTGTGTCACAACAGTTTAAGAGCACAGAATCCATAGTGACATCAGGTGTCACATACAAGTTCGTTTAAAACACGCCAAGGGCAAACTCAGTGATTGCAGCACAGCTGATTGAAACAGGATTCATGCTGGCCATACATGTACTCCCAAAGGAAAGGAATCTACTTAAGGTTATTCAGCTTTAGAGCACATGTTCCATAGTTGTGGAATATTTACATTGAAATGCAAGTTCAGACGTGGAAAGATTCATTCTCTAGAAAGTAATTGAGAAACTTTAGCCCTCCTGTTGTAGAGCAATGACACAGTAGGAATGGGAGTGTGTTCTAGAATGCTGTCTCAGTAGTTGGCTGGTTGTATCTTCCCATGCACCAGCTGACAGTATTAGACAGTCTGCCCTAAATTACAACCACTCTAGCGGCTGGGCACATGCTCCAGAATGTAAATTCAGTAGTTTCAGGCCTCATACAGTAGGACTCAAATTCGGTCGTTTTGGGATACAGACTCTGAAGTGCCATTGAACTAGTTGTGGCACATCTGTGGTAGAATAGTGTCAGTAGTGGTGGGATGCATGCTGTAGTGTGCAAACCGTGGAGATGTGTTTTAAAGCACAGGATAGACTTGAAGCATGTCCTCTAGATCATGGGTCTATGGTGGCAGGCATATTTTGTAAGGTGTAGTTTCCTTGATTGTGAGGGCATGATCTAGAGTGAAAGTGCTGTAGTTACATCATGAATCCTCTAAAAATGGGGGTCAGTATTGGCTGGCACATAAGGTACAGTGTCATCTCAGTAGTTGTGAGGCACTAGCTCAAGAGTGCAGACTCAGTTGTTGGTTGGCATTCCCAGCTGAATGCTGTATCACTGTGTTGAGATGAATGCGCCAGAAAGAAAGTTCAGTCGGTGCACTATGTCTGGTCTAGAGGATGATCTCTGTAGAGGCAAGATAAGTGGTCAAGAGTAGAAGCTTAAGGGGTGTGACATATGTGCACTGGATCACAGGATGCAGGATCAGTTGAGGCAGGAAATGTGGATATGAAGTTTTGGCATATCAGCTAGAGACCCCAGGTACACTATTGCATGATCTAGAGTATAGAGTGCTAGTTGACAAGCAGCTTAATGGGTTATCTAGAGTGCCACATTGTAGCACACATCCTCTAGAGCACTGGAACACTTGAAGTGAGATTTCTACTTCAGTTTTTGAGGACAGTATGGCCCCCACCCTTAATATAGAGTAATGGCTTACTTGTGAACAGTAAGTCCATGGCTTGCACACTACACATGAGTGTACCATGCTGCAATGTCAGTAGTATGGGTATTTTGGCGCATGGGCTTAGGAGTAGAACATTTGCTTCAGAGTGCAAGATCAGTAATTTCAGTGCAAGTGTTATGGAACACTGGGTCTCTAACTCTCTTATACCTGCCTAAATATGAGGACTCAGAAGTGCTGTAATACTCAGACTCAAATTGTGGGATACATGATCCAGAGTCACATTCATAGTTTAGCTGTGGCAATAGCTGTTCTTCAGAGTGCAAGTTCAGCAGTTGTTTTGAGACACGTGATCTAGATTGCAGAAGGAGAAGGGGGCAGAGTTACATTTAAAACAGTAAGCTAATACTTGTGGCATGCCTACTTAAAGTAAAGGATCATGAAGTGAGGCACACTTTATTTAATATGTAATTTCAATATTGCAGGGATGCAGGATCCAGAGTGCAGTATGGTAGTTGCAGTAGGCAAATTTTATGATACAGGCTTAGTTGTGGCAGGTCATATACTCAAAAACACGACTTTAATAGTAGTGGACCATATAGTACATTGTATTTGCAGCACATGGATTTAAAGCACGAAAACGATAGTAGCAGCAAGGTGCTCCAGAATCGAAAGTCAGTGTTGCAGCACTCGTGCTGTGGATGGTGGCCTCAACAGTGAGGAGACACATATTTCAGAGTGTAAT
Source organism: Madoqua kirkii (assembly GCA_006408675.1). NCBI lineage: Eukaryota > Metazoa > Chordata > Mammalia > Artiodactyla > Bovidae > Madoqua > Madoqua kirkii. The sequence continues at coordinate 10,606 of SJYC01085679.1, read as the reverse complement.
CTCAGTTTTTGTAGCACACATAGTTTGAAATGAGCACTTAGGAATGGTGAAAGCATGTTGGACAGTACGTGCTCAGTAGTAGTAGCATGCCAGTTCCAAAGCATAGGCAAAATCGGTTGTGATATATATGCTTAGGTGTGTGGGCTCACCAGAGTTGTAAAGTATACTCTACACTGCAAGCTAATTATCTGTGTGTGGTACGCACACTCTAATATCAAGCTCATTAGAAGCGGGACTTATGTTTCATGTCTAAATTCAGTCATTGCCATAGGCATAATTTAGACTGTGGTCTTTGTAGTTATAACACAGGGGTTTAGAACATTGATCAGAAGTGGTGTACATGTGATAAAAATATCTGAGTTCATTAGTATTGAGGCACATGTTTTAGAGGGCAAGCTCAGCAGTTTTGTCACATCTACTCAAAAGAACGGGTTCTGAAAGACAGGATTTGTGCTTTGGAATACAAGCCCAATAGACTCTGGAGGAATGCAGCAGATATCATGGTACTGTGATGCTAAATGTCACAGGCATGGTAGTTGTCAAGCATTGTAGTTGTCAAATATAAGTTCCAGAGTGCAAGCTCAGTAACTGTGACATGCCTGCTACAGAACACAGGCTCTGGATTGACTGGATGCATGAACTTCAGCATGTGCTCAGCAGTGGTAGATAATGTGCTTCAGGGTGCAAGATCACTAGTTTCAACAAGAGTGAAGTAGAGTGTGGTATAGTAGCAGCAAGAAATATGGTTCAGATGCGGAATGAGATATTGTGGAACACACGTTACACAGGGTTATCCAGTGGTTTTGAGGCATGCTTGGTGTACACTGTTGATTCAATGGTACTAAGAGACGTTATAGCAGGCAGGCTCAATATTGGCAGGATACCTGCCTTAGAGGACATGCTAGTGGTGGCAGAATACTAACCTTATGTTTCAAGCTCAGTAGTTGCAATGTGACAGTTCTAGAGTGCAAGTTGAGAAGTCATGGGGTATTTATCCACAGTCCAAGTTCAGTAGTTGCTTCATGTGATTTCTAGAACTCAATCTCAGTAGTGGAATGTATACCCCACTGTGCAAGAAGAGTAACTGCAGGTAGTTACCATACACACAGGATTACTCGTGGCAGCACATATGTTAGATTGCCTACTCAGTAATGAGTGATAAGTTCTCCAGGGTGCAAACTAAATAATTCTGGCACACCTACTATAGAGTACTATTTCACAGTGGTGGGATTTGTGCTCCATAGTGAAAGCTCAGTAGTTGCAGCATCTGTGTTCTATAGCACAGTCTCACTAGTGATACAATGTGGGATCTTGATTACTATAAAACTGGTCATCAATGCATAGTCTAGTGTGTGAGCTGATTCATTACAGCACACCTATTTAGGGTGAAGCTCAGTTTTGATGAGCACTAAAGAGTGAAGATCAGTAATTGTAGCATGTGTACTTACGAGACAGGGCTCAGTACAATTGAGAATCATGCTCTAATGTGAAAAACAGTACTTGTCATACACATAATCTTGGGTGAAGGCTCATTTGTGGCATGAAATTTATAGTGCACAGAATCTGTTGTGACAATAGTAGTGCTACAAAACACGGCTTCAGACATGATCCTGAGAACAAACTCAGTAATGGCAGTACAGCTGACCTAAAGTTGGGCTGAGTGACAGTGAGACATATGCTCTAGAAGTCAAAGACAGCATTTAGCACATGCTAGTTTTAAAACACAGGCCTAGTAGCTGTAGAATATCTGCTGTAGCGTGCAAGTCCAGTGGTACACAGACATATGTTCAGAAAGCACTGAGCAGTTTTAGCCATTCTGCTGTAAAGGATGTGCAGTGTAGTGGTGGCAAGTGTGCTGTGGAATTCAGTCTAGTAGTGACTGATTCATCTTCCCATGTATCAAGTTAAGTAGCTTAAGACAGATTACTCTTAAATGCAAGCACACTAGTGCCAGGGTATCCGCTCCAGATCACAAGCTTAGTAGTTTTAGCACTGCTGCTAAGTCACTTCAGTCATCTCCAACTCTGCATGACCCTATAGAGGGCAGCCCACCAGGCTGCCCTGTCACTGGGGTTCTCCAGGCAAGAACACTGGAGTGGGTTGCCATTTCCTTCTCCAATGCATGAAAGTGAAAAGTGAAAGTGAAGTCATTCAGTTGTGCCCGACCCTTAGCGAACCCACAGACTGCAGCCCACCAGGCTCCTCCGTCCATGGGATTTTCCAGGCAAGAGTACTGGAGTGAGGTGTCATTGTGTTCTCCAGGTTTTAGCATAAGTACTCTAGAACTCAGACTCTGTAGTGGTGGGATGAAGGTTCTTATGTGCCACAATCCCACTCATTGTGGCACATTTGCACTGGAGCACTGACACAGGAGTGGTCAGAAGTGTGCACTAGACTGCAAGCTTAGGAGATGCAGAAATTGTTATCTATAGCATAATTTATCACAGTACTTTAGGCATATCTGATCTAGATCATGAATCTGTTAATGGCCTATGTACTAAACTGTTGACCCTGTATGGTGAGACACGTGCTGAAGAATACTCTAGCACACACATGTCACAATAAATGAACTTGCAATCAGGCAAAAGTGTGTTGGCTAGAGGTTTCCAATCAGAGAAAATATAGTGTCAGGCTTTTTTATGTCCCTTTTCTACATAAAATTAAAAGCAGCTTTTTTAAAAAATTCTGTGTCACAATGATACATCTGGTTCCACCTGAAACTAACTTTTCTAAAATGTATTTTTGCTATGGAAATGTTTTTCTTAAGCTATGTTTATGAACTATATATTTACCTTAGAATCTGCTTTCTTCAAGTCACTTCTGCCTAACACTCAGAACAGATAATTGCTCAGCAAGTCAGTATATGGTCTCTTAAGCTATATTAATGCACTCAATATTTGCTTGGAAATCTGCCTTTTTTCAAAATTCATGTCAGTTGTTTTATGGCCCAAGATGACTAACTTTCTGCCAATGCTATCTTAAAATACATGCTCTGGGTGAGGCACCAGGTGCCACTCTCTCAGTTTTGAGGCCTTTATTATCTCTAATTAGCAGCTTGTTAATAGGTATATAATTAGTTGCTAAAAACTAGCAAAGGGGCACTATTTCTGACCCTTTCTGATGTATATGTCAGAAACTTTTTCCAGTTCTTTAAAATTTTAATAAAACTTTATTATACAAAAGCTCTGAGTGATCAAGCCTCATTACTGGCCCCAGACTGAATTCCTCTCTCGAAGGCCAAGAATCCTAGCATCATTAATGGCTCATATAAGCAAATTTTCATTTGGGTACTTCAGAATTCAAGTTCCTAAGTTGTGGGGAAAACATTCCAGAGTGAATGTTCAGATGATTTTCATGTCTATAAGTGAAGTCATTCAGTTGTGCCCGACCCTTAGCGAACCCACAGACTGCAGCCCACCAGGCTCCTCCGTCCATGGGATTTTCCAGGCAAGAGTACTGGAGTGAGGTGTCATTGTGTTCTCCAGGTTTTAGCATAAGTACTCTAGAACTCAGACTCTGTAGTGGTGGGATGAAGGTTCTTATGTGCCACAATCCCACTCATTGTGGCACATTTGCACTGGAGCACTGACACAGGAGTGGTCAGAAGTGTGCACTAGACTGCAAGCTTAGGAGATGCAGAAATTGTTATCTATAGCATAATTTATCACAGTACTTTAGGCATATCTGATCTAGATCATGAATCTGTTAATGGCCTATGTACTAAACTGTTGACCCTGTATGGTGAGACACGTGCTGAAGAATACTCTAGCACACACATGTCACAATAAATGAACTTGCAATCAGGCAAAAGTGTGTTGGCTAGAGGTTTCCAATCAGAGAAAATATAGTGTCAGGCTTTTTTATGTCCCTTTTCTACATAAAATTAAAAGCAGCTTTTTTAAAAAATTCTGTGTCACAATGATACATCTGGTTCCACCTGAAACTAACTTTTCTAAAATGTATTTTTGCTATGGAAATGTTTTTCTTAAGCTATGTTTATGAACTATATATTTACCTTAGAATCTGCTTTCTTCAAGTCACTTCTGCCTAACACTCAGAACAGATAATTGCTCAGCAAGTCAGTATATGGTCTCTTAAGCTATATTAATGCACTCAATATTTGCTTGGAAATCTGCCTTTTTTCAAAATTCATGTCAGTTGTTTTATGGCCCAAGATGACTAACTTTCTGCCAATGCTATCTTAAAATACATGCTCTGGGTGAGGCACCAGGTGCCACTCTCTCAGTTTTGAGGCCTTTATTATCTCTAATTAGCAGCTTGTTAATAGGTATATAATTAGTTGCTAAAAACTAGCAAAGGGGCACTATTTCTGACCCTTTCTGATGTATATGTCAGAAACTTTTTCCAGTTCTTTAAAATTTTAATAAAACTTTATTATACAAAAGCTCTGAGTGATCAAGCCTCATTACTGGCCCCAACTGAATTCCTCTCTCGAAGGCCAAGAATCCTAGCATCATTAATGGCTCATATAAGCAAATTTTCATTTGGGTACTTCAGAATTCAAGTTCCTAAGTTGTGGGGAAAACATTCCAGAGTGAATGTTCAGATGATTTTCATGTCTACTAAGAGCATAAGTTTAGGAGAGGCAGGACTTTTCCTTTGTAATACAGGCAAATAGACACTAGAGAAATGCTCCAGGCAACAACGTTGTAGCACAGTGCTTAAGGTCACAGGCATACTAATTGCAGAACACAGGCTCCAGATTGCAAGTTCAGTAGCACCAGCATCCCTGTTGCACAGGCTCCTCAGGGGCCAGATGCATGCACATGAGCATGCACTTAGTAGTGGCAGTTCATGTGCTCCAGAATGCCAACTCATTAGTTGCAGTAAAAATACCATAGTCTGAGATACAGTGGTTATAAGAAACATGAATTCAGAGTGCAACTGCATAATTGTGTGGCACATGGTACAGAGAGTGAGCTCATTAGTTTTGATGAATGCATGCTGTTCACTTGAGCACCGTAGTACTCAGAGATGCCATAGGAATCAAGCTCAGTATTGGCATAATGCCTGCTAAAGAACCTGCTCAGTAGTGGCAGAATGTGAGCCTCATAAGCAAGCTCTGGAGTACACGTTGAGTAGTGGTGGGACATGTGCTCTATGTTTCAAATTCATAAGTTGGAGAATGTGTTTGGTAGAGCTCAGTTTCAGCAGTGGTGGAACACATGCTCCAGAGTGCAAAAACTGTAACTGCAGATGCTTTCTGTAGACACATGGTCAAAAGTGGCAGCACATGTGTTTAGCATTCAGATTCAGTAATGATGTGATAGGTTTTCCAGAGTACAAGGTTAGTAGCTTGGACACATCTGCTCTAGACCACTATTTCATTAGTGGTGAAATGTGTTGTTCATGGTGGAAATTCAGTAGTTGCAGCATCTGTGCTCCAGAACACAGTCTCAATTGTTACGAAATATGTGCTTCTGACATATGTGTGACAACGTGGCTATGAATACATACTTTAGTGCATGGGCTGAGTAGTTGCAGTATACTTGCTTACTGTGAAACTTAACGGTGTGCCATGTTCTCCAGTGTGTATCTCAGTAATTGCAGCATGTATATTTTAGTGACAAGATTCAGTAGTGGTGAGATGCATGCTGCAGAGTGAAAATTAATACTTGTAGCACACATAGTCTTCAGTTTGGGGTTACATGTCTTCATAGCTTTTCAAGCACAGCATTCATTGTGCAGTAGGTGTGGTATTAAATGTGGATTCAGGCATGCTCTGGTAAGCTCAGTGATGACAACACACTTGATCTCAATCAGTGCTTTAGCATTTGCAAGACACAGGATCCAGAAATAAAGGAAAGTATTTGGGGGTATGCCACTTTTAGAGGGCAGGCTAAGTATTTGGGGGACGTTTGTTGTAGAATGCAAATTCAATAGTAGAAAGTCACATGTTCCAGAATGCAAATGAGGGGTTTTAGCCATTCTGCCATAATGCATGGGCTACATAGTAATGGGGCTGTTCTCCAGAATACCTGCTCAGTAATGGTTGGATATATCTTTCCATGAACCAGTTGGGTGTTTCCTGCCACAATAGTGGCAGGAAGGGTGCTGTGCTATATATTGCATATTCAACAGTTTTAGCACTTACACTCGAATTCAGAGTCAGTAATTGTCAGACACAGGTCTAGAGTGCCATGCCACTAGTTTATCATGTCTGCTCTAAACCACAGGCTTGTTAGTGAAGGGAGCTAATGCAAGTTCTGGAGATGTGGCAAGTGTTCTTAAAGCACCAGTTCAGCACTTGAATCATGCCTAAGGTGGTCCCAGGATTATAGACAGATAGAACAGGAAGACTATGAATACATTAAAAGATCATCTGCCTGTGAAGAAACTTCCACAAAACAACTTCTGAATGCTGACTGAGGACTAAAGATAAACACAAAAAGAGGCAAAGAACTTATGGATGGAGTCTCATCCTGTGGAGGGAATCATGATGGAAGAGTAGTTTCCACACATAGGAAACCCTTCACAGGTGGGTCAGTGGGGAATTTTATATTGTCATAGGGCAGGATAACTGAAGGGGGGAAAATCACCACAGAATTTGCACCAAAATTCAATTACCAGTGAAGAAACAGCTCACAACTCTTATTTCCCAGCACCAAATGTGAGATGGTTGCAGAGATGTAAGAAGAATTATCAGTCCTTAGAGTGAGGTCCAGGATTAAAAGCTCTGAGTACACTCTGAGGGGACTAATGTGACATAGCACACAAAATTGTGGGAACACCAGAAAGACAAAGAAAAACAAAAGAACTTTTTTGAAGGAAAGATTTAAAGCCACACTGTGATCCCTGGAACACTCATGAAACAAAGGGTTACATCCTAGTGGATGCCAAAGGAGAGCAAGGCAGGTGCTATTAAACACACTGTGGAGGCAGGAAGGTAGATGTGTGACAGCCAGAGGCATAATGTGCTGACCTGTGGTAATCTAGGCCCCCAAAACTGCATCTACCTCTATGTGTAAGCCTGCTGCCAGTCACAAATCACTTCTTCTGGAGATCCTGGAGTGTTCATATCTACCAGGAGTGTCACATTCTCCAGCCAGATCTCCTGAGATGCACTGCCCACCTGGACTGTTCCACCCCAGGAAACACCCAGGAACCTAAGTGACTTAGACCTAAGAGGTTGATGAGATATATGACAATCTGAAACTGTATGCTCTCAGTATCCCTGTGAGACTGAGTGACTTGGATCTGGAATATGAAGGAGATATTCATATCAGTTAAAACAAATTTTAAAATAAAGATCATTATAAGATACAAAGAAAGACCTTACATAATGATCAAGGGATCAATCCAAAAAGAAGATATAACAATTATAAGTATATATACACCCAACACAGAAACACCTCAATACATAAGGAAAATGTTAACAGCTCATAAAGGGAAAATTGACAGTAATGCAATGAGAGTGACAGACTTTCATATCCCCACTCACACCAATGGACAGATCATCCAGACAGAAAATCAATCAGAACACCTAAATTTACTTCCAAAACCCACAGAAAAGTAATCACATATACACATTAAAAAAACAAAAAACAAACAAACAAACAAAAAAAAAACAGTGTTGGCAGAAAGAAATGAAGATGATTACAGAAAAAACAATAAAACTAAATAAATTTATTTGAGTAGATAAACAAAATAGACAAATCCTGAGTAAGACTCTTCAATTAAAAAAATGTGGGGGATGGGGGGGAGAAGACCCAAGTCAATAAAATTAGAAATGGAAATGGAGAGATTATAGCAAGCAACACAGAAATACAATCATAAGATAATATTATGTGGGTGGTCCTAAGATGGCAGAAGAATAGGATGAGGAGACCACTGTCTCCCCAAGAATTTATCAAAAGATCATTTGAATGCTGAGGAAACTCCACAAAACAACTTAATACTGGCAGAGGCAGTGACATCAGGCACCCAGAAAGGCAGCCCAGTCTTTTCAGAATTAGGTAGGACAAAATGAAAAGACAAAAACAGAAACAAAAAACATGGATTGAAACTTGTTCTGGGGAGCAAATCATAAAGGAGAAGTTTCCACACAGTAGGAAAACCTCTCACATGCATGTTTGTAGAGAGTTTTGGAATCTCAGAGGGCAATATAACAAGGAGTGGAGTGAAGCTCACAGAATATGCACCTACCTGTAATAACTAGCAGAAAAGTAGCCAGAATGCTTGTGTCTGCTACCAGTGAGATGGGGTTAGGCAAGGAGGCATGGGCTACATCATCAGTACTTAGGGTAAGGACTGGATTGAATGTGCGGAGGACAATCTGAGGGAACTAATGTGAGATAGCAATCCAAACTGTGGGATTTCCAGAGAGGAGGAGGAGGAGGAGGAGAAGAAGAAGACTCTTTCCGCTAAAGGCTCTAATCCCTGGCACAATCACAGAACAAAGGATTGAGGAAATACCAAAGGAGAGTAAGCCAGCTGCATGACATACAGGGACCTACCTCTCTAAAGACAGAGAGGCAGGAGTGTGACAGCCAAAGCTGGAAGGCAAGGGGCTGATGCACGGTTGTCCCCAAAGACTGCAGTTCCACCAAATTCTGAACAGATTCCCAATTGCTAAACAAAATTTTCCTGGGATCCTGGATTACATCAGCCAGGAGTGCCACAGCCTGACATCAGCTCCCAAGAAGAGGCACAGGACCCACTTGGGATTGTGTACTCAGTGTACCTGGGAAAGTGAGCAACTGGACCAGGCATGTGAATAAGATGCATAGCCCACATTGGACAGTGTGCTCGTGGAGCACCCTATCACCTGAGCTGCTCAAACGTGGGAGGGCACAAAGTGCATAGCCCATCTGGGTCTGTATCACTGCAGAGCATCTGAGAACCTGAGAAACATAGTCCTGGGAACTGCATGAAAAGCAGGCCCACTTGAGATGGTCATGCAGATTACCCTGGAGACTGAGCAGTGCAGATCCAGGAAGTACACTCCACTTGGGCTGTGGCAAACCCAGTGTGGGCCATCCACTGTGAGCACTCCCCACATACTCCAGTGGTATTTGATGTGTCCCTCCCTCCGCAAAACACAACTGAACAAGTAAGCCTAAGTAAGTGTCCAACTTTACTGTAAGGTAAGGTAGTTAAAGAAGGTGAGGTTCAGAAAAAGAACAAGACTGGGATTTTACAGGAACAGATCACCATTAATGAGGAGAAAAGTGGCAGCAGTCAGATTACTGAGCTTCTGTGCTTCACCATGAAAACAGTAAGTATATATAAGCATGTATGTGGAAAGCTACTGCAAGGAGATCCAACCAGTCCATTCTGAAGGAGATGAACCCTGGGATTTCTTTGGAAGGAATGATGCTAAAGCTGAAACTCCAGTACTTTGGCCACTTTGTGCAAACAGTTGATTCATTGGAAAAGACTCTGATGCTGGGAGGGATTGGGGGCAGGAGAAGAAGGGAACGACCGAGGATGAAATAGCTGGATGGCATCACTGGCTCGATGGACATGAGTCTAAGTGAACTCTGGGAGATGATGATGAACAGGGAGGCCTGGTATACTGTGATTCATATGATTGCAAAGAGTCAGACGCAACTGAGCGACTGAATTGAACTGAACTATCTTAAGGGGCCTTTTCTTCTCCAAAGTTGTTTGGAATAGTTATCTCTAAAGACTCTGATGCTGGGAGGGATTGGGGGCAGGAGAAGAAGGGAACGACCGAGGATGAAATAGCTGGATGGCATCACTGGCTCGATGGACATGAGTCTAAGTGAACTCTGGGAGATGATGATGAACAGGGAGGCCTGGTATACTGTGATTCATATGATTGCAAAGAGTCAGACGCAACTGAGCGACTGAATTGAACTGAACTATCTTAAGGGGCCTTTTCTTCTCCAAAGTTGTTTGGAATAGTTATCTCTTAAGCAGCTGGGGCAAGAAATTTTGGAGATCAGCTGGGTGTAATCAACCTTAATGTCTATTTCTTCTTTTGGTTGGAGAGTTCTTTGTTTTGCATAGAACAGTGAGGAGGATCCGGAGGGGAGTTTTAACTCTGGGCTATTTTGAACCATGTACTTTTCCTTCATTTACCCCATTGTGTCCAGTCAGAAGTTAAACATGGAAGAGATTTGTGAACAGAAGAAGTCAAAGTAAACAATGGAGGAGGAACTGCTCTGCAAGTGACAAGTGCAAGAATTTAAAAGCCTGCATTTAATACTGGAGACTGTGTCTTTCACAGACACCTATAGAACTTGAGAATAAGCACAAGCCACAGCAGGAAACTATCTGACACTAAACTGACTCCATGCTGCCCACAACAGTTAACAAGAAATTATCAGATATATTTTTACTAAAACTACTTTTTAATTTACTAAAAAAAGTTGGTTACTTATTATTCCTTTTTGTAAAATTTATTTGAATTGGAGGCTGCTTACTTCACAATATTTTGGTGGCTTTTGCCATATATCTACATGACTTGCCAAATGTGTACATGTCTCCCACCATGCTGAAACAAATAAATTTTGTTCATTGCAAAGTGTGTAGAAGGAAAGAAATTATAAAAGTCCTAGTAGAAATCAATGAAAAAGTAAAGAAGGAGACTATTGCAAAAATCACACAGACTTAAAGT
>SJYC01085674.1:0-13407 GCA_006408675.1 Madoqua kirkii | reverse complement strand
GAAAACAGTGTGGTGATTCCTTAAAAAACTGGAAATAGAACTGCCTTATGACCCAGCAATCCCACTGCTTGGCATACACACCGAGGAAACCAGAATTGAAAGAGACACGTGTACCCCAATGTTCATTGCAGCATTGTTTTCAATTGCCAGGACATGGAAGCAACCTAGATGTCCATCAGCAGATGAATGGATAAGGAAGCTGTGGTACATATACATGATGGAGTATTACTCAGCCCTTAAAAAGAGTAAATTTGACTCAGTTCTAATGAGATGGATGAAACTGGAGCCAATTATACAGAGTGAAGTTAGCCAGGAAGAAAAAAACCATTACAGTATACTGACACATATATATGGAATTTAGAAAGAGAGTATGATGGCCCTCTAAGGGAGACAACATAAGAGACACAGAGGTATAGAGCAAACTTTTGGCTTCTGAGAGAGAGGGAGAGGGTGGGATGATTGAGTAGACTGGCACTGAAATATGTATACAATTATATAAGAAATGAAGCACTAGTCTATGTTCAATGCATGATACAGGAAGCTTGGGGCTGGTGTACGGGATGATCCGGGGAGATGGTGTCAGGTGGGAAGTGGTGGTGGGGGCTTCGGCTTTGGGAGATCATGTACATCTGTGGCTGATTCATGTCAGTGTATGGCAAAACCAATGCAGGATTGTGAAACGGAATAAAGTATTAAATTAAAAAAAATGTCAGTCTATGATAAATTGAACTTTGAAGTCTCCTGTGAATAAAAGAGGCTTTAGAGAACATAAAATTTTAGAAGAAAGGGTCTTTGCTCACATGCACATAGTGATACCCTTTTAAGAGAAGATTAAAGATTAAAAATCACAATAAATATTTCCCATGACCAGATATTTGCTTTCATTTGGAGGATTTCTCATTGACTAAAAAATGTCATCCCCATTGACCTCGGGATGACTAAGAGAACTTCTCAGAAGACTCTAATTAAATGTTATGAGAAGGACTGTCCTTTCCTTTAAGCAAGAATCTAGTGATACATGTTCGTATCTGCTTGGTTTTTATCCCATACACAATAGGATTCATTGTAGGAGGCATGAGTAGATAGAGATTAGCCATAATAATATGTATGTGTGGAGGAATGGAGCGCCCCCCAAAACGATGTGTAAAGAAGGTGAAGAAGGCTGGGACATAGGTAATGACAATGGCAAAGATGTGAGCAGTGCAGGTGCTGAAGGCCTTCTGCCGAGCCTCTGCTGAGGACAGGCTGACCACTGCCCGGAGGATCATGGTGTAGGAGATTGTGATGCACAGGATATCAAAGCCTCCAATCAAGAGGGCAACCATCAAACCATAGACGGCATTGACCTTAACATTGCCACAGGATATCTTGGCCACAGACATGTGGTCACAGTAAGTATGTAGTATGACATTGCCCCTGCAATATGGCAGCCGTTTGGTGAGGAAAGTGAAAGGGATAACAAGCATTACACCTCTAAGAAAAGTAAGAAGCCCAGCCTTGGCAATGACTGAATTAGTGAGAATAGTAGCATAGCGCAAGGGGTAGCAGATGGCCACATAGCGGTCCAGGGCCATGAGCATAAGCACCCCAGACTCCATCCCTGTAAAGGTGTGCACAAAGAACATCTGGGCCAGGCAGGCCTTAAAATCAATCTCCTTGAGATTGAACCACAAATGCAGAGAGTGTTGGGAAGAGTGCTGGTGCACATGAGGACATCTGTGAAGGAAAGAAGGGCTAGGAAGATGTACATTGGTCTGTGTAAGGCTTCTTCAGAGTAGATGAGATACATAAGGCCAAAGTTCCCTGTGATTGCAATGCTATACATGGTACACAGCGGGAAGGAGACCCACAGATGCACTTCTTCCAATCCAGGGATGCCATTTAGGATGAATGAGACTGGAGTGAGGCTAGTGCCATTCAGAAATAACATACTAGCTGTTGGAAGTTCATGGTACACCGATTATAGAGTTGCTCTGTAGGCAGAAAAAGTAAGATCAGAGATGAGTTGACAAGTAAGATTTCCTTTATCATAGTTGATAATTTGTCTTTTATTGTAGATCAATCATATGTACATTCTCTTATGTTGAATATGTGAAGTTACCCTCTCTTGTGACATTACACTCGATCCTTTCTCAGTGATCAATGCAAAGAAATAGAGGAAAACAATAGAATGGAAAAGACTAGAGATCTCTTTAAGAAAATTAGAGACACCAAGGGACTATTTCATGCAAAGATGAGCACAATAAAGGGCAGAAATTGTAGAGACCTAATAGAAGCAGAGGATATTAAGAACAGGTGGCAATACACAGAAGAGCTATATATAAAACATCTTCATGACCCAGATAATCATGATGGTGTGCTTCCCCATCACCTAGAGTCAGACATCCTAGAATGTGAAGTCAAGTGGGCCTTAGGAAGCATGAAGTGAAGTGAAGTCGTTCAGTGTGTCCAACTCTTTGAGACCCCATGGACTGTAGCCCACCAGGCTCCTCCATCCATGGGATTTTCCAGGCAAGAATCCTGGAGTGGGTTGCCATTTTGAACAAAGCTAGTGGAGGTGATGGAATTTCAGTTGAGCTATTTCAAATCCTGTAAGATGATGCTGTGAAAGTGCCAGCAAATATGGAATACTCAGCAGTGACCACAGGACTGGAAAAGGTCAGTTTTCATTCCAATCTCAAAGAAAGACAATGCCAAAGAATGCTCAGACTACCACTGAATTGCACTCATCTCACACATTAGTAAAGTAATGCTCAAAGTTCTCCAAGCCAGGCTTCAACAGTACATGAACCATTAACTTCCAGATGTTCAAGCTGGATTTAGAAAAGGCAGAGGCACCAGAGATCAAATTACCAACATCCATTGGATCATCAAAAAGGCAAAGAGAGTTCCAGAAATATCTCTGCTTTATTGACAACGCCAGACCCTTTGACTGTGTGGATCACAACAAACTGTAGAAAATTCTTAAAGAGAGGAAAATACCAGACCACTTGCCCTGCCTCCTGAGAAATCTGTATGCAGGTTAAGAAGCAACAGTTAGAACTGGGCATGGAATAACAGGCTGGTTCCAAATCAGGAAAAGAGTACATCAAGGCTGCATACTGTCACCCTGCTTATTTAACTTATATGCAGAGTACATCATGCAAAATGCCAGGCTGGATGAAGTGCACACTAGAATCAAGACTTTGGGGAGAAATATCAATAACCTCAGATATCCAGATGACACCACCCTTATGGCAGAAGATGAAGAAGAACTAAAGAGTCTCTCGAAGAAAGTGAAAGAAGAGAGTGAAAAAGTTGGCTTAAAACTCAGCATTCAGAAAACTAAGATCGTGGCATCCTGACTGATGCTGAAACTCCAATACTTCGCCACATGATAAAAAGAACTAACTCACTGGAAAAGACCCTGATGCTAAGAAAGATTGTAGGTGGGAGGAGAAGGGGATGACAGAGGATGAAATAAATGGTTGGATGGCATCACTGATTCAATGAACATGAGTTTGAGTAAACTCTGGGAGTTGGTAATGGACAGGGAAGCCTGGCATGCTGCAGTCCATGGGGTTGGAAAGAATTGGACATGACTTAGCAACTGAACTGAACTGAACTGAACTGAACACTCTCATTGGATCATGCCTGAAGCATTAGACATTGACCAGATGAACTGATTGAATCTAGTTTATGTGCTGGATCTGAATGTGTCTTTTTTAAAAGATCATATAGTTCATTCTCGAGGCAGAAGTTGACCTCTAACTAAACAATAGGATGATCAAGGTTTGATTAAATATTTTGTCTTCCAGTTGGTCATCATCTTAATCAAAGATGCCTGTTCCATTCTGAAATTTTATCATTCTTCAATGGCTCTTGTGGGCTCCACTGTCAAAGTTAACCAGTCTAATCTAGGGGGGCATACTGACAATGCTATTAACCTAGTTTTAGTTTTGGGTTCTCAGGAAATCTAAATACAAAAAAACTATAAATCATCCCCTGTGCCAAAAGCTTTCTTTAAGCAAAATTATAGAATGATCTTAAAGGTGAAAAATAATAATACTCTTTCTAACCATCAAAGGGCCACCCATTAATTTCTTGAGTCACTACCAAAAGAAATAGTAAAGAATCATTGGAAGCACAATAACTTCTGGGAAATTAATATTATTTTTCTAGGATTATAATCTCTTCTAATGGCCTGTATAGCCTAATCTGATAAGAGGATCGGATTAGGATCCATCACTGTAAACTGACACAATTGACATTTCCTTTAAAACATAGTTGGAGAAAGGAATTGCTATCCACTCCTTGGACTTCCTTAGTGGCTCAGACGGTAAAGCGTCTGCTTACAAGGAGGGAGACATGAGTTCAGTCCCTGGGTGGGGAAGATCCCCTGGAGAAGGAAATGGCAACCCACTCCAGTGTTCTTGCCTGGAGAATCCCATGGATGGAGGAGCCTGGTGGGCTGCAGTCCATAGGGTTGCAAAGAGTCAGACATGACTGAATGACTTTCACTTTCGCTTTACAACATTGCACTGTATTTCCTATCCTGATCACCACCTCAGAGAACTATAGAATCAATATCTCTCAGTCTGTGCTCTCTCCAAAATTAAATTTTCATAGTACAAAAAAAGATTCTCAATACATTTTCCAAATCCATAGGGAAAAAAAAGCAGTGGGAAAAATAAGGACTGACAAAATGGTTCTGAGTAGTAAGAAGGAAAATATTTGTTGTGACAGTGCATTGTGAAGAAATAAGAACACATTCATGATCATAGAATGTACACAAATTGGATGTACAAGTCTGAAGAAGCAGGTGGGAGTGTGCTGCCTTAGGGGGAAAAATGTACAAGTAGTTTGATAAGAGAGGAAGTCCAAAAGAGAGGATTATTGGAGAAAAAATAATAATCTCTTTGAATAACAATTCTCAATATTCAGATTTATAGTAATTCCTGGGTATATAAGAGGTAACTCACCTGCCACTTCAGTGACATCTCTGTTGAAAATTTAAGGTTGGGAAAAATTGGTTCTCCTTTCCTCGTATGTGTCTCTTACAAAAAATTCATATCCTTAGTTTTAAAAAAATAAAGTCTGAGTAGATGAAATCTAGGGCCCCTTCAAATTGAGAAATAATTCAAATATCATAAGTGTGATGTGAAATTAAGACAATTCTCTAAAATGAAAAATAGATGAGAAACAGAGAACATATGAAATAAGGCCATCATTTCTCTTTTCCTTTTTCCCACAATTGTATAACTTTTTTTTTTTTTTTCACAGAAATGCTGTTTCTAGTTTTCACAGCCAGTGAGATGTATCACTTCTCTACAATACTCCTCACAAGGATTATTCAATATGAACTACAAGTGTGAAGTGTAGAAGCATATTTTATCCAACATAAAAATGGAGTATACAAGCCAGTATGTAGAAGCAGACTTACAATACGGTCCATCATGCCCTTTCAAAATTTAGGAGAATAATCCTACTTGACAACTCTCTCCTTTTCCTCTCCTCTCATTATCATAATCAGTACCCACACCTTTAAAAAGCAAAATGCACCCTCAATTCAGAAATCTGCTTACCCTGAAAGCTGCTGGGATTCTTCAAAAAATTGAAGACATATCTACAAATGAAGTCATATTCATGTCTACATGATGGACTGGGCTTGTAAGACAAATGTAAGACCTGTATCAAGACCATGAGGAGGTAGATGGAGAAGGGAATACTTCTATTTTCTATTTGGTGCATGTGGTATCGGTATATGATATTATCTGAAGTTGAAGAGTTGGAAAAACTTGTTACTATCTTGTTCTACTATTGTCTCAGAGGAAAAGTTATTTTCCATGTTCATGTATTTAAGTTATCTATTTAAAAAAGCTTAGGAATCAGATATACTTGGGTCCTAAGGACCCTGGCTCAGCAATTGGGAATTGCTTTAGGAATTATTTTGTCTCAAATCATAATCTAGGACTCCCGGTATAATTTTTTATAAGTACAACAGAGAATACGTAGCTCTGAGACCTTTTAAACTTTCAGAATTAAACCCTTTGGGGAGACTGACCTGTTCACATTTTTCAAATCTTAGCACAAAGTCATGCACAAAATCATACTGAAAAAATATTTTTGAAGAATAAGTAAATAATGTTGGTATATAAGCAACTGAGTTTTATATGTGAACTTGTATATGTTAGTGTCCCTAATAAAGGCGTTTATTAAATAATTTTGAATAGATTATTTTGGATTATCTTGATATATACCATCTCACTGAGTATGAAGAAACTTTACTTCTCCCTTTATTTTTTTGTTTGTTTTTGTTTTTCCTTTTTGGCCTTTCTTTACTGGCTAAGATATCCCTCATGCACAATGCTGAGTGATGTGGATATTTTTTTTTCCTTATCATAACTGAGTATAATAAAACCCACTACAGGCAGAGAAACCCCATTCTACAGTCACATGAAGACATGGACTTATATTCCATTGCAGAAGCACATCTATGCAATAATAAAAGTTAATCATATGCTATTGAGTTTGCTAGCATTTTGTTGAGACATTTTTAATATTCTTCAAGAATATTTGCCTGCAGTTTACCTTATTGTAGTCTTTATCTGGCTTTGGTATCTATATGATATTGGCCTCATGAAATGGGTTTGGGAGTATTCAAGTGATGATGTAGTAAGTTTAATTTTTTTTTTTTCTGTTGCAGGATTGCTCAGGTATTTTTCTTATAGTAAATATTCAAAGTTATGGTATTATGAACTTACAACTATTGGGGTGATTATATGATTATTTTCCATTTTATTGAACACATTGATGTATAATGATTAGCTTTTTCTTTTTGTATTGAAATATGGTTGATTTATATTATATTAGTTTCATAGAAAAAATCAGAAGCATGTTCAATTGTGTCTGACTCATGACCCGATGAACTTTAGCACGCCAGGCTCCTCTGTCCATAGTATTTCCCAGGCCTGAATGCTGGAGTGGGTTGCCATTTCTTTCTCTAGGGTATTGTCCCAACCCAGAAACTGAACCCACATCTCCTGTGTCTCGTGCATTGACATGCTGATTGTTTACCACTGAGCCAACTCGAAGCCCATATTAGCTTCAAGTGTACAGCATATTGATTAAGTATTTTTATAGAATACACTCAAGGTTATTAAAATTTTGACTCTATTTCCTGGGCTACATAACACATCTTTGTGCATCATTTTTTTATACATACTAGTTTGGACCTCTTAATCCCTACCCCTATCTTGCCCTCCTTCCCCTCACCTCTTTTGTCATGAGAGCCAGTAGTTTGTTCTCATATCTATGAGTCTGTTTCTTATTCTGTATTTATTCTTTTGTTTTATTTCTTAGATTTCACATAAAAGTGATAACATACATGTTTCATCTTTCTTTGTCTGAGTTATTAAGTACAATATCCTCCAGATCCATCCATGTTATGGCAAAAAGCAAAAAAGCAGTCTCATTTTTGATGGCTGTGTATATTTGTCTGTTGATGGACACTGGATATTCCACATATTTAATGCATTTAATTATACACACACACACACAGGTATACAAAATAAACTCTTTCAGAGTAACAATTTGCAACACTTCCAAACTTGTTTTATGAAGCCACAGAACTCCAATATTAAAACTTTAACAACTTATTGTTAAGTCCATAGGGTCTCAAGGAGTCTACTCAACTCAAGCAACAAAGCACGCACATCACCAAAGACTTATTCACAATTGCATTGCACTGAATTTTACACATCAGCTTTCTGCCTGCTATTGTGTCATAACTAACATGATCCTTACTATCATTCCTACAAAAATCACCTTGTATATCCTTTATATCAGGGATCTTTTTCCTAACAAGATCTTAGGAGAACCTCTTGAAAATTGTTCATGCTTTTTAGGTAGTAGTTTGGACTAAGGTTAACTCAGAGAGGTTTTCTCAAAGGAAGGAATAGAATATTAACATAAATTTTTGACCTTTTAATATTCATTTAAGGTGAGTCTGAGTGAACTCCAGGAGTTGGCGATGGACAGGGAGGCCTGGCATGCTGCGATTCATGGGTTGCAAAGAGTCGGACACAACTGAGTGACTGAACTGAACTGAACTGAACTGACCTAATATTAAAAATATCTTCAGTTATATGATGAGAAAAACCAAAGAACTTTCTAGTTTCCTGTTATCAATTAGACCTCTTGTCCGTTTCTTCACTTCTATGTCATGCTATAACCACGTCACTTCAGTCATGTCCGACTCTGTGCCACCCCATGGATTGTAGACTGTAGCCTGCTGGGCTCCTCTGACCATGGGACTCTCCAGACAAGAATACTGGAGTGTGTTGCCATGCCCTCTTTCAGGGGATCTTCCCAACCCAGGAATCGTACTTTCATCACTTAAGTCTCCTGCATTGGCAGGTGGGTTCTTTACCACTAGCACCACCTGGGAAGCCCCCTTCACTTCCATATTTACTCACAAACATAGAAGAATTACCTTTACCAGACATCTTGGCACACACTATTATACCCTGCCAACTGTTCTACAAACTAGAAACCTCATGTGGATAAACAGACTTCATTTAAACTTTTATGCCTATATATTTTTTATTTCATAAGTATATGATGTTAAAATACATGCATAATATTTATAAGCACATATACTTGCTTAATATAGTTTTAATCTGGAAAAGCAAAACAGACTTTAAGCAGATATGTTTTCATTCAAGATTTTGTTCCTTAAAGAATTATTTTGCAGAGCTTAGGAACTGGGGAGTATATGTGCCATCTGTTAGATTATTATTTATTTTATTTAAATACTACTTTACCTAAGGCAATCAATATTGAAACTCAGCATATATCAAAGGAAGGTTTGCTTCTAGACTTTTCATGTATCAGAGTTATCAGTTCTGGAATGAAGCCATGCTTCACGAATCTCTTATAAATGAAAATTTTCACTCTGGCCAGGAGATCTGTGGTGAGAGGTTTTTTGTTTGTTTGTTTGTTTGTTTGTTGTGTTTTTTAACGTGTTTTAGAAAGTGAACATTTTCACTGCCAACCAAAAATCTCAATTTATGTGTGTCTGCCCCTTGTCGCTTCCTATTCTAGAAGAAAGGTATACTGTTGTGCCAGATTACTTCCTACTTTGACTCTCCATTAGCCTGCACTTACTTCTACAAACCCTAGGTATGATATCACATTGTGGTCATGATGTACTCTGCTACATGTACTCAGAAATTCCTTCACTATTGGGAGAATTTCAGTCTTCTGTGATTCCTTAGATTTGATCAAGATCTACTAAATGAAATTGAAATTTTAAAGAATGTTGTTGTTGTAGTGAGGTAGAAGGAGAAGGTGATGTCACCCCACTCCAGTACTCTTGCCTGGAAAATCCCATGGATGGAGGAGCCTGGTAGGCTGCAGTCCATGGGGTTGTGAAGAGTCAGACACGACTGAGTGACTTCCCTTTCACTTTTCACTTTCATGCACTGGAGAAGGAAATGACAACCCACTCCAGTGTCCTTGCCTGGAGAATCCCAAAGACGGTGGAGCCTGGTGGGCTGCTGTCTATAGGGTCACACAGAGTCGGACACGACTGAAATGACTTAGCAGTAGCAGCAGTGAGGTAGAAAGGAGCAGGAATGGAAAAAAAAAAAAAGCATTTAAAGAGGGCAGGAGGAGAAGGGGGTGATAGAGGATAAGATGGTTGAATGGCATGACCGACTCACTGGACATCAGTTTGAGGAAGCTCTAGGAGATGGTGAAGGACAGGGAAGCCTGGAGTGGTACATGTGGTCCACTGGGTCTCAAAGAGTTGGACACGACTTGACAACTGAACAAGACTGTAGTGTTTCAAATGAGCATACAACCTTAGTGCATAAAATAAATTTTAACAAGTCTTTATCCCATAAAATTCTGAAATTGTTCACTCAATATTTTCTAGAAAGCTTTGAACCCCATAAGTGCCATGTAGATAAAGCTATAACCAAAGTTTTGAAGCTGGAATTGAATCACTCTAGAAAGTAAGATATATTAATAAATCCAGGTTTATACTTCAATGAATATCAGGTACAGTCCATATGCCTCACCAGAGAAAAGCTGTTAAAATTTAAAGGTAGTTATTGGATTTTCCCTTCTGCTCAAATATTTTCTAAATGTATATTTAGTTTCAACAAAGCTAAATTTGCCTCGTTTCTCATTAGAGACCCATGGAAACATTTCTCTGGGAACCTACAAACAAATTTTCTCCTTTTTCTTGGAAAATCCCCAGGGAAGTGTTTTAGAGAGTCTTTCTAAACTAATGCAGCACAATATTACTGAGCAATTTTTAAATAGAGATTTAGAAACATCTGGTAAAACCATAGAAACATCTGGCAAACCACCTAAACTCAGGGTGAGATTGGATGACTCAAGAAAAAATACGTAAGAAACATAGATATTGCCAAATATAGGAGATCTGAATAAAAGAGTGGAAAAATAAGGAAGACTAAATTATCTCTTTATATTTGAAGCCAAAGGGATTTGCAAATAATCATGAAGAGAAAGCAAAATGTGGGGAGAATTAAAAATAATTTAGGCACTGGAGGAAGAAGACTGTATGATGCTAATATAACAAGGACCAAACAGATAATATTACAGGTAAGCATATTTCTGTACAATAATAGGAAAACTCCTTTGTTCTTCATAATGTAATGTTCTCCATAAATGTAAGAGTCTTACTGAGAATGTCGGAAGTCTTTGCCAAAAAAATTTAGTGCAAGAGTTGGAAGGAATTCCAGTGACCATGTAACCAAACTTCCTGACAATGACATTCATGAACCGTCTCATTCTCCTTTTGATTGAATACATCTGATGACAGTTATCCTGTTATCTAACTAAAATTTGTATCAGCATGAATGACCAATATTATCAACTCAAGTCTACTTTCTTACAACTTTTCCTATTCAACATACTCATATTCAACATACGCTTTTCTGCTGGGTGCTCAGTAGCTCAGTTATGTCCGACTCTTTGTGATCTCATGGACTATAGCCCTCCAGGACCCTCTGTCCATGGAATTTTCCAGTCAAGAATACTGAAGTGAATTTACTCAAAATTCTCCAAGCCAGGCTTCAGCAATACATGAACCACGAACTTCCTGATGTTCAAGTTGGTTTTAGAAAAGACAAAGGAACCAGAGATCAAATTGCCAACATTCATTAGATCATGGAAAAAGCAAGAGAGTTCCAGAAAAACATTTATTTCTGCTTTATTGACTATGCCAAAGCCTTTGACTGTATGGATCACAATAAACTCTGGAAAATTCTCAGAAATCAAATTCCCAACATCTGCTTGATCATTAAAAAAGCAAGAGAGTTCCAGAAAAAATTCTATTTCTGCTTTATTGACTATGCCAAAGCCTTTGACTGTATGGATCACAATAAACTCTGGAAAATTCTGGAAGAGATGGGAATACCAGACCACCTGACCTGCCTCTTGAGAAATCTGTATGCAGGTCAGGAAGCAACAGTTAGAACTGGACATGGAACAATAGACTGGTTCCAAATAGGAAACGGAGTGTTGTCACCCTGCTTATTTAACTTCTATGCAGAGTACATCATGAGAAACGCTGGACTGGAAGAAACACAAGCTGGAAACAAGACTGCCGGGAGAAATATCAATAACCTCAGATATGCAGATGACACCACCCTTATGGCAGAACGTGAAGAGGAACTAAAAACACTCTTGATGAAAGTGAAGAGGAGAGTGAAAAAGATGGCTTAACGCTCAACATTCAGAAAACGAAGATCACGGCATCTGATCCTATCACTTCATGGGAAATAGATGGGGAAACAGTGGAAACAGGGTCAGACTTTATTTGAGGGGGGGGGGCTCCAAAATCACTGCAGATGGTGACTGCAGCCATGAAATTAAAAGATGCTTACTCCTTGGAAGAAAAGCTATGACCAATCTAGATAGCATATTCAAAAGCAGAGACATTACTTTGCAGACTAAAGTCTTTCTAGTCAAGGCTATGGTTTTTCCAGTGGTCATGTATGGATGTTAGAGTTGGACTATGAAGAAGGTTGAGTGCCGAAGAACTGATGCTTTTGAACTGTGGTGCTGGAGAAGACTCTTGAGAAGTTCCTTGGACTGCAAGGAGATCCAACCAGTCCATTCTGAAGGAGATCAGCCCTGGAATTTCTTTGGAAGGAATGATACTGAAGCTGAAATTCCAGTGCTTTGCCCACTTCATGTGAAGAGTTGACTCACTGGAAAAGACTCTGATGCTGAGAGGGATTGGAGGTAGAAGGAGAAGGTTATGACAGAGGATGAGATGGCTGGATGACATCACTGACTCAATGGATGTGAGTCTGTGTCAACTCCAGGAGTTGGTGATGGACAGGGAGGACTGGCATGCTGTGATTCATTGGGTCGCAAAGAGTCGGACACGACTGAGCGACTGAACTTAACTGAACTCCAGAGGATCTTCCAACCCAGGGATCAAATCGGTCTCTAGCATCTCCTGCAGGCAGATTTTCTACCACGGCGCTTCCTGGAAAGCCCATGTATGTCCTTAGGGTGTGTAAATATAATACACAAGGCATTTATTAGCAAGGGTCTGGGGGGTTGCAACTTTAAACTGTGAAGTAAGGAAAAGCTTTAGATTGGCATTGACAGTAATCAAAGATCTGAAATTATAAAGGGTGTATGCTGATATTGTCTGAGAAAGAACTTAGCAAGCAATGAAAATGAAAACTGGAAACACCCCAGATTGTGCACATTTGTTGAACTTGAGAAACCTCCAGTAAGTATGGATGGATTGAAGGAATACAAGTAATGAGAGATATATTCAGAGATTTAAAGGGGTCCTAATTGTGTAGGATTTTGTAAATAAAATAAGGATGCTGGCTTTTGATCTGAGATATAAAGATACTGAAGGTTTAAGGGAAGACTAGAGATGACTTTTGGAGAAGGCAATGGCACCCCACTCCAGTACTCTTGCCTGGAAAATCTCATGGACAGAGGAGCCTGGACAGCTGCAGTCCATGGGATCGCTGAGAGTTGAACACAACTGAGCGGCTTCACTTTCAAGTTTCACTTTCATGCATTGGAGAAGAAAATGGCAACCCACTCCGGTGTTCTTGCCTGGAGAATCCCAGGGACAGGGGAGCCTGCTGGGCTACCATCTGTGGGGTCACACAGAGTCGGACATGACTGAAGTGACTTAGCAGCAGCAGCAGAGATGACTTTACTTACATGCATTTTACAAAACAAAATAATGTTAATGATACTAATAATAATTGTAATGGTACTATATATTTTGCTGATAATGTTCCAGGTTGTGGAGAAAATCTCCATGATTTTACTCTTCTGAACAATAAAAATTTACAGTTGAGAAAATTGCTTTTAAAAGTTTTCAGTTTTAACTTGCTCCTATTTTCTGAAAAG
>SJYC01085673.1:0-13000 GCA_006408675.1 Madoqua kirkii | reverse complement strand
AAGAGCTTTTAAAAACATAGCAAAAAATTTTTTGCAAAAAAATTTTAATCAAAAGCTTTCAGGCTGTATCCATGTCTCAGAACACAGAAGAGAGGTGGAAAGCTAACTAAATTGATTAATAAATATTTTACCCTATTAAACATCATTAAACGTCATTCTTCATATTTATTAAGGGCAGAAAATAATAAATACAAAACTTTAAGTATGATTATTTATACATATATATTTCTTCTTTACCTACTCAGAGATTTAAGAATCCACAAAACTATTAATAATTATAGCTTAAAATGTCACTCATTAAATGTCAAAATTTTTCATGTTTATCAAGAAGAAACAATTATATGTTTAAGGGAAAGTGCATGAAGCTGTGCATTGTACATTGCAACTTATGTAATTTTAAGCCTGCTAAATATTTGTCCCTGATTTTCTAACTTGGAATATCCAGACTTGTAGAGAGATTAGGTTCACCTCATATTCTATGTGTACAATAAATAAAGTCTCACTCAATTTAAATGGCTATGATCCAGTGGACATACCTGGAAGGACTTTTTCGATGAAGGGAAATTATATGAGAAGTTGATAGAATCGGTGTTATTAAAACAGGGTTCGTTATCTGGAAACTGTTCAATGGGACAGAAGCAAGTACTAGTGAATTGTCTGGCAATATAACTGGGAATATACAGAAAGAGCTTACAGTGTGAAAATAAGAAAGACCAGGTCTTTGCTATGCTTGTACTGTGCATTCTTTGATTTAGTAGCAGACTCAAGACCCTTCGACAAGATAAAACAACACAGCCTTGGTGTAAAAAGCTAATTTTCACTGAAATGTATTATTTACGTTGTGAAAAATTTTCTTTTGCCTTTGTCTCTGACTGAAGACAACCAACTACTGTCTCTTGTACAGGACATATTCATTAGAACCAAAAGTAACATGCTTTGCCATTGACTATCATACATAGAGCTCCAGCCTGACACCTAAATACTTCATCCTCAGTGGGATTTCTGGACTAGAAGCTGCACACATTTGGATCTCTTTGCCATTCTGCTTCATGTATATCATTGCTGTCGTGGGAAACTGTGGGCTCATATACATCATCAGCCATGAGGAAGCCCTGCATCTGCCCATGTACTACTTCCTAGCCTTACTACCCCTTACATATATTAGTGGGTACACTTCATTTGTTCCCAATATGTTGTGTATCTTTCAGCTCAGCCTCAAAGAGATTGACTTTAATGCCTGACTTGTGCAAATGTTTTTCATCCACATGCTGACAGGCATGGAGTCTGGTGTGCTCATGCTTATCACTTTGGATCACTATGTGGCCATTTGCTACCCTCTATGCTATTCTACTGTCCTCACCAACACCACAGTTACCAAGGCTGGTCTTGTCACCTTGACTTGAAGTGTGTTGATGGTGATACCATTTACTTTCCTAATCAAGCATCTTCCTATTGCAGGGACAAACCTTGTTCAACACACCTTTGTGACCATATGTCTCTGGCCAAATTACCCTGTGGCAATATCAACATTAATGTCATCTATGGTCTCATAACTGCCATATTGAATGGAGGGTCTGATAACATTCGTGCTTCCATCTTTTACACCATGATTGTCCATGCTGTAGTAAATCTGTCCTCTGCAGATTCTCGTCACAGAGCCTTCAGCACCTGTACATCACACATATGTGCTTTGTCATCACCTAAGTCCCAGCCTTCTTTAATTTCTTTACTCACCACTTTGGGTGATGCAACATACCTCACCATGTCCACATTTTAATAGCCAGTCTCTACCTATTGCTGCCTCCCACCTTGAATCAAACTGTCTATGGAGTGAAGACCAAGCAGATCCATGAAAGGGTGATCAAATTGCTTTTTGGAGAGAAAGACATTTTGAGTGTGAAATAAGTCTATGATATAGAATTCTGTATTTAGTACAAAAATTAATAAAAATATGTAAAAGAAGAGAATAAATGTAAAATTCATCAGCCATGAGGTCAGAAAAATTACCTGTCAGTATTCTGCTCAAAGATTTATGATAAAATCACAAAATTTCTTCTCTGAGAACCAAATTTTATAGAAAAAATTGACAGGAAATAATTATATCCCTACAGACTTTATTTAGATTTTCTGGAATGTGCACAGAATGAAGCATATAAAGAAATAGAGAAATTAGTGATATTGATTAAGAGTATATTCTTCTATGTGTGTGTTTGTGTGTGCTCAGTCATGTCCAAATCTGTGATCCCATGGACTGCAGCCTGCCAGTCTCCTTCATCCATGGAATTTTCCAGGCAAGAATACTTGAGTGGGTTGCCATTACCTCCTCCAGGGGATCTTCCTGAGTCAATAATTGAACCCAAGATGCTTGAGTCTTCTACACTGGCAGAAGGACTCTTGCATTGGTTGGGAGATTCTTTACCACTGGGTCACCTGGGGAGCCCCATGTTCTTCTATAGGCTGCTAATATGAAGAACATATTTTAATATTGTATTGGCGGTTTAGTCACTAAGTTGTGTCCAATTCTTGCAACCCCATGGACTGTAGCCTTCCAGGCGCCTCTGTTCATGGGATTCTCTAGGCAAGAATACTGGAGTGGGTTGCCATTTCCTTCTACAAGGGATCTTCCTGACTCTGGAATTGAACCCAGGTCTCCTGCATTTCAGGCAGATTCTTTACTGACTGAGCTACAAGGGAAGCCCTATATCATATTATACATAGTCAAATGATTATGAAATATGCTTACCATTCACCATATTTTTGCAAGATAATTTTCCTGCTTTGAAGCAAAACCTGAATTTTGAAAATATATTGTCAATACAAAAGTGCTTCTCTGTAATGCTATTCGTAAGCTTATAATAAGTTGTTCTCTCTTGAAATTGTGTTTTTGGAATTGGAAAACTTTACTCATAAAGTATTCTCTTTTAAACCATACCAAAACATAGCACTTTTCCCTACTGTCAGTTTTAAACACATATATTTTATCATGTATTATCATGATGTTTTATATAAAATATGCAAACATTTATTTCAAAACTATAGCATAATTTTCTAGGCAAGAATACTGGAGTGAGGTGCCATTTTGTACTCACAGAGATCTTTCTGACCTGGGGATCAAACCCACATCTCCTGTGTCTCCTACATTGGCAGGTAGATTCTTTACCACTAGCACCCTGTGGGAAGTCCCTCTCATTTGATAGTTGAGGAATATGAGAAATAAAAACAGCCAGCTGGGTGAATCTAGGAATACTTAAATTTTAATACCATAATGTGAATGGCATATGCTGTGGGAAGAGTGTGTGAGAGGCAACCAGCCACAATAAAGGCAGAGCATAACACAAAAACCTGGAATAAATAAAATGTAGTGAATAAAAACCTTAATGCACTCAAGTAACAGTCTCCAATTAATTTTATATCATCTTCCGCATTTCAAAACCAAAGATTAGTTTCACAGAAAGAAATGAACAACAACATAATTGGGAAAACTGAGACTCACCACTGAATTAGAGCCAGGAGGCCAGAATCATTGACAAATTCTTAGACAGTTATGAAGCAGATAGTGATAGAAGAAAATTCTACTCAGTGTTCATGGGGAGGGGGTAGTTAGTGATGGAGGAGAAAGAACAAGAGAGGAGAGATGAGGAGAAGATTAAAAAGTGAATGGAATTTTAAATTCCATCTCCTGTCTGGAGACCAAGTTGTGAGGCAGACCTCAGTGCAATGGTCCAATCTTTCCACATCAACCTCACACAATTTGACTCTAAAACCAAGGTATTCGGTATAAGCAACTCCCAGTCATATTTTGATTTATTTAAATCACATTTCCTGTTCATCTATGGAATATTATTACCAAGGGAAAGTTAGGGGAATGAAATTGCAAGATGATACCAAATGTAGTATATCTTGCTCTTGCATAATCTTGAGAACACTTTAACCAGTTACATGTAACTTGTCACATGTGTAGATGTGCAGAGATAAAGAAAATAGAACACTCTACACTGGATTCAACATCATATTAAACAAAACAATTCAGAAGGTGGTACAAAAATGCATGATTTATGCAAACAAGCAACTTCAACATATGTATGTTATCATATGTGAAATAGATGACCAGTCCAAGTTTAATGCATGAAACAGAGCACTCAAAGCTGGTGCATGGGACAACCCAGAGGGATGGGAGGGATGTGGAAGAAGGATTCAGGATGGGAGACACACTGAGGAAGCCAACATGAGGAATCCCACCCGTGACAAGGTCATGTGGCAGAGATCTGATGTGCAAGGTCGAGTCAGATCTCAGGTTTTCCCCCTGGTATTTCCTGAGCATGTACCCCCCCAAAATAAGAATATGCCTGCCTTACTGTATTGTACTTTTTCACTCTTCTGACACACTCTGAAAAAGTCAACTCAGGGCTTTAGTCTTCTGCATTTGAAAGAGTGTTTCAATCCAAAAACTCCTCTGATGGCTTTCTAGCCTGCCGGCAGAACTCGTACAGCTGCACATGTGATTGTTTGAGGCCTCCTGACCGCAGGAGGCACAGGAAGCTTAAAACATCCTAGGAATGTAGGGGCTTCTAAGGAGTCAAAATCATTAGAATAGGACTGATTAGTTTCATTTGTTGAGCCAATACTTGCTGCCAAATTTTCATGTCCTTTATTTTTAGATATACTTGATATGTAGAAAAACAAGTAGTGGGCCTGGTATTAGCAACATTAGATCTTTGAGTTGAGTGTTTTCTTTGTTATAACCCACTGCACCTTTGTTCTACAGGAATGTAACTTTACTTGGTACTTTGAGGGTGATGCAGAGTAAAGAAAAATCACTTCTAGGGAAAAGGAATTTTCTGGTTGATAGACAATTATCCAAGAAGAGAGCCATAAAAATGTTAACAAGCCTCTTGGCCAGAAGAGAATGTAAACCACCTGAGAACTTTTGTATACAGGAGGGTATATAAAAAGAAAACCTTGTCTCAATGAGAGTCAGGACTGCTGCCCCTGCATAACTCTGCATATTCCATTATGTACAACTTGGGGTATACAAGCTGATTTTGAAAAATAGTTTTTGGAGTTTTGCACCAATGCTGGGCTTCCCCATGTCGTTCTTTTCTCCCCCTTTTCAGCTAAATTCCCTTGGAACATGGAGGCTCACCATGTCTACTTACTTGTCCAGGCTTCTAAGATCCGTAAGAGAGAGAGCTCAAGGCGGGGCACTCTCCGATATTCAAACAGGCGCCAGGGGGCTAACATAGATGGTGCAAGTTCCTTGTGTGGAACTTTATTGGCTTTCCACGTATACCAAGTTATTCAGCATCTTTTCTCCACTTGATTTTCCTACTACACTGTTGCTGCTAAGTCACTTCAGTCTTGTCCGACTCTGTGCGACCCCATAGACAGCAGCCCATCATGCTCCCCCGTCCCTGGGATTCTCCAGGCAAGAACACTGGAGTAGGTTGCCATTTCCTTCTCCAGTGCATGAAAGTGAAAGGTGAAAGTGAAGTCGCTCAGTTGTGTCTGACTCAGCGACCCCATGGACTGAAGCCTACCAAGCTCCTCTATTCATAGGATTTTCCAGGCAAGAGTACTGGAGTGGGATGCCATTGCCTTCTCCTCCTACTACACTAATTCTTCCTAATCTAATCTAGTATCTCTAAATAAATAAGTTTTCCTCACCAACACCGTCCCAGCTCTGAATTCCCTGGATCCACCAGGGCTGGACCCCGGCAACACATATATATCTGTAACTGATTTTTGTCAATGTATGTATTGTCAAAAACCACCACAATATTGTAAAGTAATTAGCCTCCAATTAAATTAATTTATAAAATGCAAAGAGAAAAAAGAAAACAACTTCAAGGCCTGGTTGCCTCACCTTGCATGAGGATCCAGGCTAAGGAAAATGACCAGGAGAGGGCTGGCAAATAGAGTCTACAGCTCGGCCTAAAGACAAGGGAAATTTCCCTTTCTTCTATTTACTGGTGATGGTGGATACTTTCACAACCTTGACAGAGGCATTTCCCCATTTGAGTGAAGTGGTAAAGGCTCTGCTCAAAGAAACAATATTCAGATTTGGGTAAACTTCCCTGATTCAATCCAGAATGATAACAGGAGTAAGCCTCTGTTGCCAATATGATACCAGAGTTATCTAAGTAACTGGAAATAAAGTGTACATGAATCACAGAGGCCTCAATCAGCTGGAAAGACAGAGATGATGAACTAAACTTTAAAGAAGACCAAAGAAAACATCTGTCCAGAGACTAATTTAGTATAAAGTGCTGCTAGTGGCACTTCTTAGAATTAGAGTGCCTCCTAGAAACAGGGCTTCCCTGGTGGCTCAGAGGTTAAAGCATCTGCCTCCAATGCGGGAGACCTGGGTTCAATCCCTGGGTTGGGAAGATCCCCTGGAGAAGGAAATGGCAATCCACTCCAGTATTCTTGCCTGGAGAATCCCATGGACTGAGAAGCCGAGTAGGTTACAGTCCACGGGGTCGCAAAGGGTCGGACACGACTGAGCAACTTCACCTTCCACTTTCCTTCACCTTCCTAGAAACAAGTTCCAACTGAGTTCTTATGAAATTTCACATAAGAAACCTTTTTCCTATTCTGAGCATTTAAGGGTTCAAGCATCTGATTAGAGGGTAGGAAACTAGACCCTGTGAGGTACATACAAACCTGGAGGTGGTTCTGAATGCACTTCATACATTTGCTAATGAGGAAAGTTCCCTGAATGTCCCTCTGCACTGCATTATACTAGGGACTGGATACTCCTAAAACTTGGAAAGAGGCACATGTGGAGAATCACTTCCAGACCTGATGAGTGGAACCTTATCAGATTGTGCTAAAAATTCATTTTTCTTCTGTATTAGCAGGAATTAGGCTGTGGGTCCACCACACTTAAGTAAAGTCAGGTTCTGACCTGACTGCAGCTCCACAGCCTTCAACAAGTACTGGAGAAATGGCCATCACACTGGGTCAAAATTGATAGTCTTGTGAACCTGGACTAGGACTCAGATTGAAAATATTTTAAGTATCTTAAATAAGTAGTGGATTGATTATGGCTTTTCATAGTAACATCTGTGATTGACTGGAGCATTTTTCTGACCTATTGGTATTCCCTTGCTTGACTATGGGCCTATCTAATTTTATTAGAAATGTTTGGTACCTGCCCAGATCTGTTAGTAATAGATAACTTTGAAAGCTGTTATTAAAATGACGATGGCCTTTTCTCTCCATTTTCTGTCTAAACTCACTTGGTCTGCCACTTCTTAAAAGGAAAATATTGATATTTTAAATCAAACTGTCACAAAGTGCAGCCAGAGGGGAAAGTTGAAGTGACTGTTGGATTTACAATAGAATTCCCCAGTCCTTCCATAGGTAGTATCTCCCTTCAGTGGTCCCAGTAGTCAGTTTTGATGCAGTGTTAGAGCTCAAGACTTTTTATAATCTTCTTCTTTGAAAATTCTCTTTCCAGGTTTAATTAACCAGGGAACTTCGAATGTCTGGTCCCCTCTCAACTTATCTGAAATAATCTCCATTGAAGAAAAGGTAATTATAGGTCCCTTGCAATCCCTTACATTTCACATGAAAAAAATGTGCCACCTACCGCTAATGTACAATTGATCCATGTACAAAAAGTAGAAATGTCGACAGATTATACATGAAAGTCACACAGATTGTATATTATGTGAATGGAATATGGAAAATTTGGCTTCATAAGGCAATCTCTGTACTTTCTAAAAATGAAGACATTAATGACACCACAATGGTAAGGATAATTTGCAGCCCCTGGCCAGTTATATTTTAGTCTGTGGTATAGGAAGGGACCCATTGACACAAGGGTAGGTATACTACTGTCTGGAGAGCTGACGACATGAAGGGTCCTGCTTATACTGAATATTTTCTAACTCTTTTGTGTGTGTGTGCATAGCTCAGAAAGCCTTCCATCTCTTCCTAGAAATAGCATACACCTTAAGAAGATGTTGGTAGGATAGTAGGACAAAGTATTCTTGGTATCCTCATCACAACTGCTAGAGTGCATGTCAATATATCAATAGATACGATAAGAAACCTGTCTACCACAATTGGACAGATTGCCCCAAAACATCATTCCCCAACGTGTATTTCTACATTCTTTGTCTCTGATGGTCCTTGATAACAGAATTTCCTTGGATTTCATTTTGACCAAACACAGAGGGATATGTGTACTTGCCACAAGCTGTACATATACAAATACCTCAAGTGAACTTGAAAGCCTAATGAATAGATTGTTTCAAAAGGCCACTTGGTTGTAAGATGAATGAAAAGAGACCCACTCCAAGATTTATTTTCCTGGTTGCTATCTGGAATGGGAGGGTTTTCTTAGGAATTCTACAAAGATGCATCTTAATCATCATCTTCATTGTAATACATCTACTAATTTTCAAATGATTGTCTAGGTGCCTTGACAAGGCAGTCAAATAGGAGTAATGTCTTCCTAATGCAAAATGTTGATGCCAATCCTAGAACCTGAAAATTCTTGAAGTGAAAGTCTGTGATTATCATTCCTCTAATCCTGAAAAATTGATGTTGCCCCCATCCATCAGAAAGTAGCCAGAGCCGTCATCACCCCTGTTCCCCTCAGGATGGAGGAGCACCAAAGAAAAGAGGGAATTGAAACAGCAGGACCCCAAGGGACCTTCTTGGTGACGAGACCCCTTTGTTTTCCCCTGCTTATTGTTTATAGAATAAGCTTTAGTCTCCTAATCCTTCTCCAAATTCCAAAGAGAAAACACAAGGAATTAACATTAGAGAAGCAAGGGAATGTAGAGGCAAAGTACAAAGTAAAAGCAGTCAGACAAGAAAAGTAAAAATAACTTAATGTCAGCCATAAAGAACTACCAGTTCCTTTTGGAAGAGGTAGGTAAAGGTCTCATGTGTATTCCTCAGCTGTTTTGCAAAAACCAGAGCCCCACCAATGGACACTGCTCACCACAGTCACACAGACACCAGACTGGCTGTAGTCAGAAAACTGTTGATGTTGATTCCTGAAACTTCACCTTGATGTATCCTCACCAACAATCAGAGATTTGTACAAAACTGATCACACATCTTATGATTCTATTCTTCTCACTGTCTTTGAAAACCCTTCCTTAAAAGACAAGAGAGGTTTGGACCTTTTGAGCATGCATTCATGTGTGTGTGCTGTTATTACAGTAGTATCTGACTCTTTGTGACCCTATGGACTACAACCCGCCAGGCTCTTATGTTCATGAGACTCTCCAGGCAAAAATACTAGAGTGGATTGCCATGCCCTCCTCTAGGGGATCTTCCAGACCTAGGGACTGAATCTGTGTCTCTTACATCTCCAACATTGACAGGCGGGTTCTTTACCATCTTCCTCTTTTCACTTCTTGGTGCCCTGCAATAAATGCTATACTTCCCCTCACCACAAGTTGGTGTCAGTAGATTGATTTGCTGTGCATCTGGCAAGTGGATTCCAGTTCAGTTTAGTGACAATACTACCTTTGAAAATGGTTGCAAACTATGACAGAAGATGTGTCATATTTTAGTACTGAAAGTGTCCAGCAAGCAATAAAATCAAAGCTAACACCTCTAGTGAGATGGATGAAGAGAAGTATGAATAATCCAAATATTAGAAAAACAACTGACCAAAAACACTTGAAAAGAATGTTCATAGTCACTACTAACAAAGTTGATTTTAAGTCAAGTTAAAATATCAGAGTATTCTCACAAATTCAGCTGGGGAAAAGAGAGCAAACATATAATAGTACTTTAGAGGGATAGCATACTAATTGTGTATGGGAGTGAAAGACCCATATGAAGATGATTTTTTTATGAAGATGATTTTTCCAACTCTTATCAACATAATTGAATTGTCATGATGATGTGATCACTAATCTAGAGCCAGACATCTTGGACTGTGAAGTCAAGTGGGCCTTAGAAAGCATCACTAGGAACAAAGCTAGTGGAGGTGACGGAATTCCAGCTGAGCTGTTTTAAATCCTGAAAGATGATGCTGTGAAACTGCTGCACTCAATATGCCAGTAAATTTGGAAAACTCAGCAGTGGCCACAGGACTGGAAAAGTTCAATTTTCATTCCAATTCCAAAGAAAGGCAATGCCAAAGAGTGATCAAACTACTGCACAATCGCACTCATCTCACATGCTAGTAAAGTAATGCTCAAAATTCTCCAAGGCAGGCTTCAGCAATACGTGAACCGTGAACTTCCTGATGTTCAAGCTGGTTTTAGAAAAGGCAGAGAAACCTGAGATCAAATTGCTAACATCCGCTGGATCATGGAAAAAGCAAGAGAGTTCCAGAAAAACATCTATTTATGCTTTATTGACTATGCCAAAGCCTTTGACTGTGTGGATCACAAAAAACTGTGAAAAATTCTGAAAGAGATGGGAATACCAGATCACCTAACCTGCCTCTTGAGAAATCTGTATGTAGGTCAGGAAGCAACCGTTAGAACTGGACATGGAACAACAGACTGGTTCCATGAGAAACACTGGGCTGGAAGAAGCACAAGCTAGAATCAAGATTGCCGGGAGAAATATCAATAACTTCAGATATGCAGATGATACCACCCTTATGGCAGAGAGTGAAGAGGAGCTAAAGGGCCTCTTGATGAAGGTGAAAGAGGAGAGCGAAAAAGTTGGCTTAAAGCCCAACATTCAGAAAACGAAGATCATGGCATCCGGTCCCATCACTTTATGGCAAATAGATGGGGAAACAGTAGAAACAGTGTCAGATTTTATTTTGGGGGGCTCCAAAATCACTGCAGATGGTGATTGCAGCCATGAAATTAAAAGACGTTTACTCCTTGGAAGAAAAGTTTTGACCAACCTAGATAGCATAGTCAAAAGCAGAGACATTACTTTGCCGACTAAGTTTCGTCTAGTCAAGGTTATGGTTTTTCCTGTGGTCATGTACGGATGTGAGAGTTGGACTGTGAAGAAGACTGAGCACTGAAGAATTGATGCTTTTGAACTGTGGTGTTGGAGAAGACTCTTGAGAGTCTTGCAGTTGGACTGCAAGGAGATCCAACCAGTCCATTCTGAAGGAGATCAACCCTGGGATTTCTTTGGAAGGAATGATGCTAAAGCTGAAACTCCAGTACTTTGGCCACCTCATGCAAAGAGTTGACTCATTGGAAAGACTCTGATGCTGGGAGGGATTGGGGGCAGGAGGAGAAGGGGATGACCGAGGATGAGATGGCTGGATGGCGTCACAGACTCGATGGACGTAAGTCTGAGTGAACTCCGAGAGATGGTGATGAACAGGGAGGCCTGGCGTACTGCGATTCATGGGGTCGCAGAGAGTCGGACACGACTGAGCGACTGAACTGAACGAACTGGTGCCTTTTTATTCAACAAATTTTAAATCTATTTCTAATGATTCTAAGAGGGGAAAATCAACAGTACAAACATTAGGATATCCATAAAATAATTCTTTGATAACAAAAATTAGAAACAATTTAAATATTCAAGCATAATAAAATGTTTAATTTTGCTTCAACCATTGAATGGAAAGTTTAGCTCTAAAATTTCAACTGCAAGGGATATAGAATGACATGAGAAATATACACTATATTAAATAAGGGAAAAGTGCAAAACTTCATACAGTATGAAGTTTATGTGAAAGAGAATATTATACATAGTAATTTCAAAATATTGGACAAATAGAAAAGGCATTTTAAAATGGTCATTGCTTCATTAGAATTACAAGTGATTTTCCAAGTTTTTATTATGCTTTTCTATAGTTTCTTTTTAGATTTTTTTCTACGTTAAAAAATGTATTTATTTTGCAATAAGAGAAGAAAATTTTAAGTGATATTTGTCCACCAGTCTTGATGGTCATATTTCTCACTTGGGAATAAAGCATTAAATTTTAATATGTTTTTGCTTTTGTTGTTCCTTTTTTTATTCAAAAGTTTCTAAATGCCTATCTAATACCATAAGCCCAAAGTTCTTTCTCTTTTAAACAGATTCTTTTGAGACATCTAATTGTGGAGAGTCAATCACCTAGGATACCTTGCTGAAGATTCTCCAGGGAAACTAAAATACCTATGTAAGAAGATGCCAGCCCAGATTTTGAAGAACTCCTAAGTATTCTCAGCCATGAATAAAAACTTGTTTGTGCCTAACGCTGAGGTAGGTTTGGGTAATTTTTTTAAATAGCCATTTGAAAAAGATAGAGATATTACTGGATAATGATACAATGGCTAAGAATATGGGCACAATTACCAAAAGACAACATTAGCAAGAAGCAATGTATTTCTCTTTCCCTTTCACTTCTTAAGAGACAATGGTTTTTGTCTTTATGGGTGGCTAGACTTAACCTTATTTCTACTTTATTCATTTCCTCATGGTGTATACATAAAAGATGGTGGACACTGGAGATTTTTATCTTTATGTGTTTCTAATCCAAGTCTATGAAATGATAGTTTCTCCAGGTAGTGACATTTCAGGAGAGGTTTGGGAGAGCCTTTTTTATTAGAAGAGGTGGTTCACACAAGATGAAGTCAGCTTAGGAAGCAGAGACCATGAGCCTCTGAAACTTGTTTTCCTTTGTATTTCTTCTTTCCATGGTGGTTTCTATGTAGTCAGGTGAGTGAAGTAGACATAATGGTAATTTCTTGAATATTGAGGTAAAAAGAATCTGTACCTTGTGGCTTCACTGCCATATAATACATGCCATCACACTACAAGTATCTACTTAAGTCTGATGAATGACAGGTGTGTTTGACACTGACTTTGCTGCCTGAGAACTCAGATTTATGCCACAGCTTAAATATTATTTTATTTTTTCAAATAAAAGAACAATTTTAACCATTTGGAACCTTCAAATTTACTCAAATATCCCTGAATCTATAAATTTCTTCAAATATCTTTCAGTCATTTCTACTGTCCTACGAGAAATAGCAATCCAAAGATATGGTATTGTCTGTTGTACTGATTACCTATACAGTTATAATGAAATATTGTTTAAATGACAGCAGTATAG
>SJYC01085672.1:0-30899 GCA_006408675.1 Madoqua kirkii | reverse complement strand
AATCAATAATCTTCAGAAATTCAAAGGTTTCTTAAGTGTTAGTTTGTATTAAAAATAAAGAAATTATTTTAGGTATAAAGACAGAGAAACCAAAATAAAAGAATTCTGTATTTGAATGAATTCAAAAATTTTTTTTTAATTTTACCAAAATGTGATAAAACTTATTAATGATTTAGAAATGTAAATACTGGTTTTTTTTTCTTCTCAAGAACACCTGACTTTTTACAACATGGAAAAACATGATATTGACATCAGAGTTTGAATGCCAATCATATTAAATCCTTACTACTTCAAAAATTTTATTGAGTTTCTACAGTATGTTATCATTAGCAAGATATCCAGAACAATTTTGCATATATAACTTTCTTTCCTCATAATCTTCAAGATAAGAGCTGTAAGACAGAGACAGTAAGGATAGTAGAAAGTATTTTTTCTAACTTTCTAAGCAGAAAGTTTGCTGCTGGACATTAAACAAAGTAAGACTCTACTGTTTATTTTTCGATAACATAGTTCAAAGATTCTTTTGCTAGAGCTGGGGAAATAAAAAACCATCCTGATTATCCTAACCAGAAGAATGTTCATGGCTTTCATTGTTAGCGTTCTACAAATCTATCTCCTATTTGGTCTCTTACCCCACCTCTGTCTCCTGTACAGAGAGCAATTGCTGACAAAGAATATAAAATGCCCCTCACACGTCAGGCATTATGTCTGGAGCCAATATCTCCAGCCTGACACCAGGATTCTTTATCTTGAATGGTGTTCCTGGGCTGGAAACCGCACACATCTGGATCTCCCTGCCATTCTGCTTCATGTACCTCATTGCTGTTGTGGGCAACTGTGGACTCATCTACCTCATCGGCCATGAGGAGGCCCTGCATCGCCCCATGTACTACTTTCTGGCCCTACTCTCCTTCACAGATGTCACCCTGTGCACCACCACGGTCCCCAACATGCTGTGCATATTCTGGTTCAACCTTAAGGAGATTGACTTCAATGGCTGCCTGGCTCAGATGTTTTTTGTCCACATGTTGACTGGGATGGAGTCTGGCGTGCTCATGCTCATGGCGCTGGACCGCTATGTGGCCATCTGCTACCCCTTACGTTATGCCAGCATCCTCACCAGTGCTGTCATTGCCAAGGCTGGTCTTGCCACTCTGGTGAGGGGTGTGATGCTCATCTTTCCATTCACTTTCCTTACCAAGCGCCTGCCCTATTGTCGAGGCAACTTCATTCCCCACACGTACTGTGACCACATGTCTGTGGCCAAGGTGTCCTGTGGCAAAGTCAAGGTCAACGCCATCTATGGTCTCTTGGCAGCCCTCCTGATTGGGGGCTTTGATATTTTCTGTATTTCTATGTCTTACACTATGATCTTGCGAGCAGTGATGAGTCTGTCTTCTGCAGATGCTCGTCAGAAAGCCTTCAGCACCTGTACGTCTCACATATGTGCTATTGTCATTACATATGTTCCAGCCTTATTCACCATATTTACTCACCGCTTTGGGGAAAAAAACATTCCTCCTCATGTCCATATCATAATTGCTAATCTCTATTTGATGTTGCCTCCTACCCTGAACCCAATTGTATATGGAGTCAAGACCAAGCAGATCCGAGAAGGAGTCATCAAGTTACTTTTTAAGGAGAAAGATATCTTAGCTGTGAAATAGATTAAGGCATTAATATTGAAAAGCAAGGAAGGACAAATATTTTAGATGAGATTCTTGAGTGTAAATTTTAAACCAATTGATCTCATTGTTTCATTGACTATCTGCTATAATATTAACTGACCTTTTTGTAGAACTCATCAATGGTTAAAATTAAATAAATAGGAAATATGCCTCTGAATTTGAGGACGTTTTCCTAAAAGGACTTCCACATTAATTTTAAAGCTATTTTAAATAATGTGTTGCATAGAGTCCTAATGTTTTGTAAGTTGAACAAACTTCTAACAGGGTGAGCATCATTAAAGAATAAAAGATTTACTGAGCCTGTGTTGGAGATTCATTCATCCTTGGGGGAAATCCATAGAAAAAGAAATCTGAGTCTGTTTCATAAGGCCCTTCACTTATTCTAATGACTTCATTTACTTCACTATTCCTCTTACCACATCATTTTGTATTACTGGGTTTAGTTTTTTAAACAATCCCATGTCTACATAAACTGTATTGAATTTCACTGTTGAGGAGAATAATATTCAAATATTGAATCAATGTGATCTAAATGAAAACTATGAAGGTAAGCAAGGAATTAGAGTCATAGAAACTTAGAACAAATAATTTCTTAAGGATAACTCTGGAAGGTTTTTGAAGCAGACACGTAATAAGTCTTTGAAATAATTGTGAAGAGGTAATAGGAAATAGATGAAATTCACCAGCAAAATCTATAATCGTTTGGGTTTGGCTGACTTTATAGTTTTATTTTCTTTAAGTTCAACTACCATAAAGCTGAAAATCTAGATTTTTGACTCCAAGGTGAGGTTGATCACTCAAAGCAAGGTTGCATAATGGCTAAGTATTCACAAACACTGATTGCTATTGTTTCTTGTAACAGGCCTTGTTACGAACTGCAAAATTTGGAAAGCTAGGAAACTGCACTTGGATCATTGCTGGCACTTAAGCATGAAGATACACTGTATACTGATCTCCATTACCTATATCTGTCTGTACACTGAGGAAATGCAGTTCTAGATGAAAGTTTTCTGAGTTTTATGAATTTTATGGTCAATCCAAACCATATATCATGACAGGTAGTTGTGAAATGCACATTTTAAACATACATTTATTAATATTGAAGTGTATCATTGAAAGTAACTAGAAAAGTATGCTATATGTCTGTTAAAAATTTTGAACACTATGATATGTAGCATAGAGATTTCTGAAGATATATTACACCAAAAATGCTAGTATACTTGCTACTAGATCATCCTGAGTTGATATTTTGATGATTTCCAGCAAGGATGGTAGTGTAAATGCCAACAAGAACACAATTTCCTCTGACATTCTAAATATATATAAAAATACTAGATTAAATATTTTTGGAAATTATAGAGAGGAAAAACTAAAAGCAAAAAAAAATTAAAAATGAAAAGAGAAATCACAAAAACAATGGAAGAGATGAAAATTTAGTACCTATATAAAACTTTTACTCAAGTAACTTCAGAACTGATCATCTATTGCTCATGTGTAAAAGTTAAATAAGCATTAATCTTAGAATCTTAAATCATCATACTGTTCAGGGAACTAAAATCTATGCCCATTAGCCCAAAGATAGAGAAAAAATTTTATAACTGTCATAATTTGGGGAAACACTAATGCAACACATTTTATTATAGATGGATCAAAAAGACAAAGATTACTGCAGTGAAGACATTTTCTGGCAGTAATCTTTATATATCCAATTATTTTCTGTATATAGTGAATTTATCAGAGTATATCCTGACATTTTATGCAACTCTCTTAATTCCCCACACCACACAGATAATTCACCACACCACACTACCTTCAACAGACTGGGAAAAGCTGCAAGTATAGAAAACAAACAACAAGTAATTATTAAAATGTAGCATGAAATATGCACTAGTAATTTAATCCATAAGTCTTTACTAATAGTTACTATAGGTGGGGGTATCGATAGGATAAATCTTGATTTAAGAAGTTTCTCAAATTTATACATTGTACATGTATAAATAGCCATAGTATATTTATAATAGCCATGGTAGAAGAAGAACAATTTCTCAGGAAGAGAGAAGCTGATCAAACTTTGCTGAAAACTGAGAGTGCTATACGAAACTATATACTGTTCTTCCATCCATGTCTAAGTATAACAAGGATAATAGTGAAAGGAACATACCTATGAATGTTCCATATTTGCTGAAAAACACTCAAAATAGACAAATCTAACTCTGATTAAAGATAAATAAAAAGAGGAAACAATACCACCACAGACAATCATTATATTGAGCCTACGATAATGTCCTGATAAAGGAGAGACAAGATATAGCATGTAGGACAATGAAAAGACTATTGTGGGTATATAAAATGTTTACTATTAGATAAGAGGCAATAGTTTTAAAAAATGGGAATGATTTTATATAATCCATTAAAGGGGAAGGAAAAAAATCATAGGACAGAGATACAATGA
The DNA here is from genome assembly GCA_006408675.1 of Madoqua kirkii. Lineage (NCBI taxonomy): Eukaryota > Metazoa > Chordata > Mammalia > Artiodactyla > Bovidae > Madoqua > Madoqua kirkii. The sequence goes on along the minus strand of SJYC01085672.1, from coordinate 26,759 downwards.
ATGGCCAGATTAGACAGAGAAATAATGAAGTAATGGGATAGTAACAAAAATGATAAATGAGAATAAGAAAGTTTAATTAAGAAAGTAAAAAAATTGCAAACATTAAAATCTATGCTTTTAAATCAGTGATTATTAAAAATTAGTATTTAGAAAACACTTTAAGCTGTAATAGAAGACAGTAGATAAATATAATCAGGTGATAATGCTGAGGAAGATAAAGGGCAGAGAATGAAGAATAAAATAAATATTTCTGGGGATAATGAAGCAGTGATCAGAATTATTGAATTTTGAATATTACAGATAATATCCAAAGCCATAAAGAAAATAATGGATCTAAACTTAATATTGGATGCACACATGAGCAATGGCACCCCACTCTAGTACTCTTGCCTGGAAAATCCTATGGATGGAGGAGCCTGGTAGGGTCTCTAAGAGTCAGACAGGACTGAGTGACTTCACTTTCACTTTTCAGTTTCATGCATTGGAGAAGGAAATGGCAACCCGCTCCAGTGTTTTTGCCTGGAGAATCCCAGGGACTGGGGAGCCTGATGGGCTGCCATCTCTGGGGTCGCACAGAGTCAGACACGACTGAAGTGACTTAGCAGCAGCAGAAGCAGGATGAAAGTTCAAAGAGTGTGGCACATGCAAAGAAAAAGCACTTCAAGAGATTACAATAGACAGGTTAAAAATATTAGCACTACAACAATGATTAAAAACAAAATTCAGTTTAGATTTAGGCAGGTTACATGTAAAGAAAACAAAAGAGAAAATAGATATGGTAAAAGAGAAACAAGAGAAGAGGGAAGAAAGAGAGAGAGGATGGAAGGGAAATAAACAGGAGGAGACAGAATGAAAGAGAAATATAGATGTATTTTTGTAATTATGCAACTATTGTTATGCAATAGTAATAATTATTATTATGTAATTATTATGTACTATCTTGCAACTCCAAGTTGCCAGAACCTCAGTTCTTTTTTAAAAATTTAAATTTATTAATTTAATTAGAGGCTAATTACTTTACAATATTGTATTGGTTTTGCCATACATCAACACAAATCCACCACAGGTGTACACGTGTTCCCCATCCTGAACCCTACTCCCACCTCCCTCTCCCACAGAGTGCAAAAGACTGTTCTATACATCTGTGTCTCTTTTGCTGTCTTGCAAACAAAGTTATCGTTACCATTTTTCTAAATTCCATGTATATGCGTTAGTATACTGTATTGGTGTTTTTCTTTTTGGCTTACTTCACTTCTGAGCTTTAATAATTACAGTGATTGTATTTAAAATTATCCATGGTGTTTTGTGAAGCATTATTTGGATCACTTTCATCCCTAAGTAATATTGTGACTTGTGAATATACAATTACTTATTGTACTCTTGAAGACTTTTTTTATGAATTTCTGTTAATAATACTCCTATGAACAATCTTGTATATATCATTTATATACATCTTTTGCAGCAAATATTTGAAGTAATGGGATAGTAACAAAAATGATAAATGAGAATAAGAAAGTTTAATTAAGAAAGTAAAAAAATTGCAAACATTAAAATCTATGCTTTTAAATCAGTGATTATTAAAAATTAGTATTTAGAAAACACTTTAAGCTGTAATAGAAGACAGTAGATAAATATAATCAGGTGATAATGCTGAGGAAGATAAAGGGCAGAGAATGAAGAATAAAATAAATATTTCTGGGGATAATGAAGCAGTGATCAGAATTATTGAATTTTGAATATTACAGATAATATCCAAAGCCATAAAGAAAATAATGGATCTAAACTTAATATTGGATGCACACATGAGCAATGGCACCCCACTCTAGTACTCTTGCCTGGAAAATCCTATGGATGGAGGAGCCTGGTAGGGTCTCTAAGAGTCAGACAGGACTGAGTGACTTCACTTTCACTTTTCAGTTTCATGCATTGGAGAAGGAAATGGCAACCCGCTCCAGTGTTTTTGCCTGGAGAATCCCAGGGACTGGGGAGCCTGATGGGCTGCCATCTCTGGGGTCGCACAGAGTCAGACACGACTGAAGTGACTTAGCAGCAGCAGAAGCAGGATGAAAGTTCAAAGAGTGTGGCACATGCAAAGAAAAAGCACTTCAAGAGATTACAATAGACAGGTTAAAAATATTAGCACTACAACAATGATTAAAAACAAAATTCAGTTTAGATTTAGGCAGGTTACATGTAAAGAAAACAAAAGAGAAAATAGATATGGTAAAAGAGAAACAAGAGAAGAGGGAAGAAAGAGAGAGAGGATGGAAGGGAAATAAACAGGAGGAGACAGAATGAAAGAGAAATATAGATGTATTTTTGTAATTATGCAACTATTGTTATGCAATAGTAATAATTATTATTATGTAATTATTATGTACTATCTTGCAACTCCAAGTTGCCAGAACCTCAGTTCTTTTTTAAAAATTTAAATTTATTAATTTAATTAGAGGCTAATTACTTTACAATATTGTATTGGTTTTGCCATACATCAACACAAATCCACCACAGGTGTACACGTGTTCCCCATCCTGAACCCTACTCCCACCTCCCTCTCCCACAGAGTGCAAAAGACTGTTCTATACATCTGTGTCTCTTTTGCTGTCTTGCAAACAAAGTTATCGTTACCATTTTTCTAAATTCCATGTATATGCGTTAGTATACTGTATTGGTGTTTTTCTTTTTGGCTTACTTCACTTCTGAGCTTTAATAATTACAGTGATTGTATTTAAAATTATCCATGGTGTTTTGTGAAGCATTATTTGGATCACTTTCATCCCTAAGTAATATTGTGACTTGTGAATATACAATTACTTATTGTACTCTTGAAGACTTTTTTTATGAATTTCTGTTAATAATACTCCTATGAACAATCTTGTATATATCATTTATATACATCTTTTGCAGCAAATATTTGTGCATTTCTTTGGTTTACACCCACAGAGTGGGATTTCTAGATCATATGGTATTTTTAGCTTAGTTTTTGGTATATAGCATCAACTATATTCCAAGATGGTTGTACTAGTTTAAACTCTTATCCACAGTATGAGAATTCTAGTCACTTTCTATTCTTACCAGCACTTGATATTGTCAGAACTGTGGTGTTTCATTAGCAGAGACATCATTTTGCTGACAAAGGTTCATATAGTCAAAGCAATGATTCTTCCAGAAGTCGTGTACAAAGGTAAGAATTGGACCATAAAGAAGGTTGAGAGCTGAAGAAGTGACCCTTTATAACTGTGATGCTTCTCTTCTTTTCACAGCTATTTGTAAGGCCTCCTCAGACAGTCATTTTGCTTTTTGCATTTCTTTTCCGTGGGGATGGTCTTGATCCCTGTCTCTTGTACAATGTCACGAACCTCCATCCATAGTTCATCAGGAACTCTATCAGATATAGTCCCTTAAATTTATTTCTCACTTCCATTGTATAATCATAAGGGATTTGATTTAGGTCATACCTGAATGGTCTAGTGGTTTTTCCTACTTTCTTCAATTTAAGTCTGAATTTGGCAATAAGGAGTTCATGATCTGAGCCACAGTCAGCTCCTGGTCTTGTTTTTGCTGACTGTATAGAGCTTCTCCATCTTGGGAGGAAGTAAAGAGGAACTCAAAAGCCTCTTGATGAAAGTGAAAGAGGAGAGTGAAAAAGATGGCTTAAAGCTCAACATTCAGAAAACGAAGATCATGGCATATGGTCCCATCACTTCATTGGAAATAGATGGGGAAACAGTGGAAACAGAGTCAGACATTTGGGGGCTCCAAAATCACTGCACATGGTGACTGCAGCCATAAAATTGAAAGACCCTCACTCCTTGGAAGAAAAGTTATGACCAACCTAGGTAGCATGTTGAATAGCAGAAACATTACTTTGCCGACTAAAGTCCATCTAGTCAAGGCTATGGTTTTTCCAGTAGTCATGTATGGGTGTGAGAGTTGGACTGTGAGGAAGGCTGAGTGCTGAATAATTGATGCTTTTGAACTGTGGTGTTGGAAAAGACTCTTGAGAGTCTCTTGGACTGCAAGGAGATCCAACCAATCCATTCTGAAGGAGATCAACCCTGGGATTTCTTTGGAAGGAATGATGCTGAAGCTGAAACTCCAGTACTTTGGCCACCTCACGCGAAGAGTTGACTCATTGGAAAAGACTGTGATGCTGGGAAGGATTGGGGGCAGGAGGAGAAGGGGACGACTGAGGATGAGATGGCTGGATGGCATCACTGACTCAATGGATGTGAATCTGAGTGAACTCTGGGAGTTGGTGATGGAAGGGAGGCCTGGAGTGCTGTGATTCATGGGGTTGCAAGGAGTTGGACATGACTGAGCGACTGAACTGAACTGAACTGAACTGTGATGCTGGAGAAGACTCTTGAGAGTCCCTTTGACAGCAAGGAGATCAAATAGTCAATCCTAAAGGAAATCAAACCAGAATAGTCATTGGAAGGACTGATGTTGAAGCTGAAGCTCCAGTACTTTGGTCACCTGTTGCAAAGACCTGACTCTGGGGAAAAGACCCTGCTGCTGAGGAAGATTGAGAGCAGGAGGAGAAGTGGGTGACAGTGGATGAGATGGCTGGATAGCATCCCCGATTGAATGGACATGAGTCTGAGAAAATTCCAGGAGATAGTGAAGGACAGGGAAGCCTGGCATGCTTTAGTCCAACGAGCCACAATGAGACAGACACAACTAGCTAAGCAACAACAATAGGATCCTAATTTGCATTTCCCTGGTGATGATGAGGATGGAATACACTTTCATAAATCCTAGGTTATTGAACATTTTTTTTCAAGGAGGCAAGTGGAAGCTAAAACTTTTGCCCATTTCACTTTATAATATTGTTTTCTTATGGTATATAGGATTTTTTTAATATATTTTGGAAACTTTCTCTCAGTTACATATGTTGCCATATATTTTCTACTAACTGGTGACTTCCACCTTGAATGACTTGAAAATATTATTATTATTGTTTACTCAATATTTTTGAGAAAGCTTTGAGCCCCATACATGCTATGCAGATAAAGTTATACAAAATTTATAAGACTGGAATTGAGGCACTCTGGGAACTCATATATAATTATAGTTTATACTTTAGTGAATACGAGACACAGTTCATATGTCCTACCAAAGAAAAAAAGTTAAAATTAGGCAGTAATTATTGAGGTCCCCCCATTTTCAAATATATTCTAAATATAGACTTAGTTTCAACAAAGCTAAAATTACCTCCTCTCTCATTAAAGATCTAAATAATATTTACCTGTGAAGCTCTAAACAAATGTTTTCCCTTTGCTGGAAAAATCCCCAGAGAAGCCATTAACTAATGCAGTACAGTCATTCTGAGAAAGATCAGTCATGAATAGGGATTTAAATACATTTGGCATCAGGTGAAAGAAAAAGTTTGAATTTGAGTGATTCAGAAGAAAAACCAAGTGGTACACAGACACTACTAAAGAGGAAGGATTTGAATCATAGGGTGGTTGAATAAGAAAGACTAAATTATCTTACTTTTGGTCTTCTGAAACCAATGGGATTTGCCAACTGCCATGAAGAGAAAGTAAAAATGCAGGAAAAATTAAATGCAGGTTAGGCATTAGAGAAAGAAGATTGTGTGACATTGATATGACAAGGTTATCTTAATGCTAAAAGAATTCACAGTTGAGAAGATTGCTTTAAAAGTTTACAGTTCTAATTCTTTTTTCTTTCTACAAAAATTTGCTTTTATCCTGTTTTATATATTGATGTTATTTATACAGCATTATTTTAAAATTTTTCCACCAGTTAAAGTAATGGTTTAAAAAAAAGCACCTATAGACAATTCAAGGCTAAAACTCATGGTGACAAAGAGTGACAGAGAGAGAGAGCACAATCAAGATTAGAATTGTGGGAAAGCATGTGATATGGGGAAGATTAAAATATAACAGAAAATATATAAAACATTTTTTGAAAATGATAATATATAGTATAAAATACAATATAATCTAGTTGGTTATCAAAAGAGACTAAAGAAGAAAGTTTAAAAATATAAATGAAGAATTTTCTCAGAAAAGAAGAATCTTGAAGTTTTTTTTTTTTTTTTTTTCCGATGTGCTATGTCTTCCTTGTGGGTTTTCTCTAGTTGTAGTGTGTGGGCTGCTGTTGTTGCCAGGCACAGGCTCTAGATCTTGTGGGCTCAGTGCTTAGCTGTCTCACAGCATCTGGAGTCTTAGTTCTCTGACCCAGTATTGAACCCATGTTCCCTCCATTGGACGGTGGATTCTTAACCACTGGACCATTAGCGAAGTCCTCAGCAGAGCCTATTTAAGAACAGACTGTGTGACAGAGTCCTGGCCCTTGTCTGATATCCCTGAGGCTTTTGTGTGAATCCATCCTACGGCCTTAGTTCCTTTGTCAGTCCCTTGCTTCCAAGATCTGGTAACTTCTGAACAATAGTTGCCTTGCTTGGGGTCTCCCATCATCCAGTTGATAGGAACAGAATAAAATAGTTACACAGCTAGAAGTCCCACTGTGTGTTAAGTCACTTCAGTCATGTCCAACTCTTTGTGATCCTATGGACCATAGCCCTCCAGGCTCCTCTGCCTATGGGATTCTCCAGGCAAGAATACTGGAGTGGATTGCCATAAATAGAGAGGGACTAGGAGATCACCAGAAGCTAGACACCACCAGAAAATACCCAGATTATCTGGCACCTAAGCAGTAATAGAAACATCTTGAAACTAAACAGACTTACTTAGACCACTACCATAGAAAAATGAATGCAAGGTCTGCATTTGGTCTTGGGAGGTCTATAAAATAATGGGCCCTGAAAAGACTGTATTCCTACATGCAGCCAAGACAGGAGCATAGGCAAAGGGGAGATTTTAGCAAAACATGAGATGATTACTATATTTTAGGATATGTTACTACCCTTCTGCTAATATACATGTGATTTAAATGGCAACCCACTCCAGTACTCTTGCCTGGAAAATCTCACGGATGGAGGAGTGTGGTAGGCTACACGCAGTCCAGGGGGTCGCTAAGAGTCAGATACGACTGAGTGTCTTCCCTTTCACTTTTCACTTTCTTGCTTTGGAGAAGGAAATGGCAACCCACTCCAGTGTTCTTGCCAGGAGAATCCCAGAGACGGGGGAGCCTGGTGGGCTGCCATCTTTGGGGTCACACAGAGTTGGACACGACTGAAGCGACTTAGCAGCAGCATGCATTCCCAGTTAGACCATATAGGATCAAAGGAGGAACTAATGAAGTAAGCCTTTACATCAACCCAAGAATGAGAAAGGTGATTTTCTTCCCAGTCCACTTTTCCCTGATAATAAAAACATAGCCCTCTTTGTTCTCGGGGCTGCACTCCCTTGCCTGCCTGCTTGTATCTCTCACAGGCATCCTATGCTAATAAACTCACTCTTTGCCTGTCACTTTGCCTCTCACTGAATTCTTCTGTCCACAGACTTCAGTAAGTCCTGAGGCCAGATGTGTGGTTTCAATCAAAAGACTCTGGGTTTGAGTCCCCTCTTAAGTCAGAAACTGTGGGTTCAAGTACCATCTGAGGAATGCAGTTTTATAGTATGGGGTTTCCTCTGAAAACAATGACAGAAACAGCAGTTTATGACTTCATGAAACAAAGCTGGAATCATTACCTATTTAGATGCTCACAGATTAAAGTCTGCAAACTTGATCTCCCTAGTACAAATACCCAAGATTTGCAAAAACACTCTGCCAAAGGTCTCTTCTTCATCACCTTGCTGGTTGCCTGAAGATACTCTGGTTGATAAACTCTGTGTGTGTGTGTGTGTGTGTGTGTGTGTGTGTTTGTGTGTTCAGTCATTCGGTCATATCTGACTCTTTGTGACCCCATGGACCATAGCCCACCAGGCTCCTCTGTTGGTGGAATTTTCCAGGCAATACTGACACATGATCAATATGTCTAAGATGTTTTGTCTTTATCATCACTGTTATTACTATTAAAAATAATGAGGATCAATATGCCTCAAAACAGCCTTTCATGGTTTCTAGCAGACATAATGTGGTGGGGGGGGGGGGGCTTCCCAGGTGGCCCCACAGTAAAGAATCCACCTACCAATGCAAGAGGTACAATCTCTGGGTCAAGAAGATTCCCTTGGAGCAGGAAATGGCTACCTGCTCCAGTATTCTTGCTTGAAAAATTCCATGGACAGAGGAGGCTGGTGACTAAAGTCTATGGATCACAAAAGAGTCTGACAAGACTAAGTGACTGAGCACAGCAGACATAATTCCTTTCTCATCCTCTAGGTTTTTGAATGTTTGAATTCAGTGTGAATTCACTCCACCGTGGAGCTGCAACGAAACTCTCAAACATGAACAGGCTAGGTGCAATTTTCACTGGGGGTTCTGAGTGCCATCCCTAGATAAGCACCTGCAGCCCTGGGAACCAGTTAGAGATGCACATTTCTCAGACCCCTGCCCTAGACCTGCGAAATCAGAAACGATCTCCTCTGCCCCACCTGTGGTTCTGATGTTCACTCCAGTTTGGGAAGCCACAGGTTAGAATATCAGGAAGGGTTTCTTTTCTTGTCCATCTGTAGCTGTGAAAAACAAGTGTTTAGGGTTCTCTCTCTACACTCTATCTGTTTGAAAAACAGATTTCCAACCAGCATTCATCCCACTGTTAGGTAAGAAACTGTGGTTTGTAAATATAGAAAAAAGATGGAACTGTGTCAACTGGGGACACATAGATCTGAGGAATCCACCCCCACTGGCTGGGAATGTGGTTGAGAAAATGTGCTTGGAGTTAAACCAAAGATAAAGAACCAGGAGAACAGTGTTGTTCCCATCTTCATGGCAAGGGAAGACCCAACAGGTGCTAATTGTCTTGCTTCATGTTGTGGAGAAGAGGAAAATCTTTTTTGATACTTTTATATATTTTTTCATTTTTTAAAAATTGAGGTCCAGGTGATTTACAATATTATGTAAGTTTCAGGTGTACCACATAGGGATTTGCAACTTTTAAAGGTTATACTCCAGGACTTCCCTGGTGGTCCACTGGTTGTGAATCCACCTGCCATGCAGGGGACACAGGTTCAATCCCTGGTCTGGGAAGATCCCACATGCCACAGGGCAACAAAGCCTGTATGTCACAAGCACTGAGCTCGTGCTCTAGAGCCCACATGTCACAACTATTTAAGCCCAAGCACCCTAAAGCTGGTGCTCCACAACAAGAGAAGCCACCTCAATAAGAAGCCCACACACCACAATGAATAGTAGCCCCTGATCACTGCAACTAGAGAAAACTCACTCGCAGCAATGAAGATCCAGTGCAGCCAAAGGTTAAAAACAATAATATAAATAATAAAAAGGTTATACTCCACTTATAGTTATTATAAAATACGACTATATTCCTTGTGCTGTCCTATGTCCATGGGGATTCTCCAGGCAAGAATACTGGAATGGATTGCCATTTCTTTCTCCAGGGGATATTCCCAATCCAGGGATCGAATCCGGGTCTCCCACATTGCAGGCAGACTCTTTACCCTCTGAGCCACCAAGGAAGCCCAATATATCCTTGTAGCTTATTTATTTATTTAAATAATTTTTACTTATCTATTTGGTCTTAGTTGTGGTACTTCAGATCTTTAATTGCAGCATGTGAGGTATTTAGTGCAGCACGTAGGATTCAGTTCCCTGCCTAGGGATCAAATTGAGCCCTCTACATTGAGAGTGGAGCCTTAGCCACTGGACCACCAAGGAAGTCCTGCCTATTTATTTTTTACACAGTAGCTGGTACCTCTTTAAACCCCTATCCCTATCTTGTCCCTATCCTCCATGGTTGCATATTCATAAAAAATCACTAGTTTTTTGACCTTAGGTTCATTTTACTGAGAACAATTTTGTCTATTTCAAGTTATCATTTTATAATGTATTTACTGATCTCTTTTTGTCCTCTCACCAACAAAGGAGGCATCTTTTTAGCTGGAGCTTATCGGTCTCTTCAATCCCTGGGACACAGCCTGAGGCATCCCAGCCCTATAAACATATTTCGTGAGTCAGTCAAGTGAAAGTCGTATACCTTTGGAAATGAATTAAAATTTGCTCCTATAAAATGACCACTAAGGAGAAAATGTGGTATCTTAGTCAGCTCCGGCTAAGCTACCACAGACCAGGCAGCTTGAACAACAGATGTTTATTTTCTCATAGTTTTGGAGCCTGCAAGTCTGAAATCAGGGTGCCAGCATGGTGGAGTTCTGGTAAGGGCTCTCTTCTTGGCTTCCAGACAGCCTGCTGCCTTCTCACTGTCCTCAGCTGGCAGAGAGAAAGGGCTCTGGTGTCTCTTCCTCTTCCTTTGAAGGCACTAATTCCACCCTGAGGAGGGTGGGGTCCCTACTTGGTCCACCCTGGCAACCTCATCTAAGCCTGTAGGTGTGTGTGCGCTCAGTCGTGTGCAGCTCTTTGTGACTCCATGGACTTCTCTGTCCATGGGATTTTCCAGACGAGAATATTGCAGTGGGTTGCCATTTCCTACTCCAGAGATCTTCCCAACCCAGGAATCAAACCCATGTCTCTTGGGTCTCCTGGATTGGCAGGCAGGGTCTCTACCACTAGTGCCACCTGGGAAGCCCATCTAAGCCTAATCACCTCCCTAAGGCTCCTCCTGCAAACATCGTCCCACTTAGGGGTGAGGGTTTCAGCATGTGAATCTTGAAGGAACACAGTTCAGTTAGTAGCAAGTGGGTTGTTCTGAGAATTTGAATTTTATCCAGGGTTTAGTCAGTGATGACTAAGACAGCCACTGTTTGTATTAGCAGATTGTAAATCATAACTGCTGTGGGGAAGGAAGGGGTGGAGGATAGGAATCCAGGATCTCATAAAGCCGCAGACAAGTCTCCCACGTGAACCAGATGCTGAAAGAAGGGGCAGGGTTGAATTCTATGGACGTGACAACATCTTCCACTCTCCCCAGAAGAGGTCAGGCTTGTGTTGAAAGCACGCTCCTCCTCAGTGTATCTTCCAACCTCAAGTTCTAGCTCAGGAGATCGAGAGCTTCAAGCAGGTCTTGGGAATTTCCCTAAAATGATGTGCAAATTTTTCTGGGGATTGAATCTGCAGCTTTCTCAGAATATCAAAGGAATTTAAGACCAGCAGAAGGCTAAGATGCAGGAGTCTTACTGCTTCCTGCTAAGCTGGAACAATTTAGTTAGGTAGGTGCCCCGTCGACATGGTTGATTTTTCTGTCTGTAGTTTCCCTGGAGCAAGTCCATAGAATGCCCAACTCAGCATGAGGTTGGTGGTCTCCCTGTAACCAAAAAGCGTGGGGTGGAGAGGGGATTACATAGGCACACAAGAAACACCAACTTCCTGCTTTTCTGCTTGCAGCTAATGAGCTCATACTGGTGGGGAAAACAGAAGCCACCTCAGGAAATCCCTCCTCCCTCCTTCCGGTCCGCACCGTCAGGGCAGAGGCACGACCCAACTGCTCCCAACGCATGTGGGCTTTCCCTTTGTCCCTGTGGTCTGTTCTGATGTCTCCTCTCACCTAACAGCTTTCCCTGACCCCTGCCCTACTTCCTGCACACCTTCCTGTGTCTTCACTCCTTCTGTGAGCTCTAACCTCCTCAGTTAGGATTCCAGCTCAACCAGTCCACTAAGACTATTCTTCCCCCTGCCACCACTGGTCTGCCTTTTGGCAAATCCAGTGATGCCCTCAGCATGTCCATCTCACTCAGCCCAGGAGGCTGGTTCCCTGTTTGGAAACCTCCTCCTAGTTGGCCTTTCTTCTCACTCCTTCCATCAGTCTTGCTCAGTCCTGGAGGTCCCAGCTTCACCCCTCTGCTGGCTCAGACTCCTCTCTTCTGGCACCCTGAGCTTGGCGTGTGGAGTGAAGATCTGACTCTACTCTTTGAATGTTTAATGACAATTTTTAAACGCCCTGCTCTACCTCCTTTCCCTGCGGGTCCACATCTGCACACACTGTTAAGCGGCCTGGTGCTCCCTCTTTTAGCTCCATTAGGAGATTCAAGTGGCACTAACCCCTTCCCACATGGGAACCTACAGCTTGACCTACACCCCACCCTAACCACTATAAGGAGCTTCTCAGGTGGCTCAGTGGTAAAGAACCCACTTGCCAGTGCAGTAGACTTGTGTTTAATCCGTGGGTGAGGAAAATCCCCTGCAGGAGGGAACAGCAACCCAATCCCATAATTGTGCTTGGAGAATCTCACGGACAGAGAAGTCTGGTGGGCTATAGTCCAGGTAGTCACAAAAAGTTGGACATGACTGAGCGACTGAGTATGCACACATGCAACCACGATAAAGCCCCAAGCCAGTCTCTCTTCATTACACCCTCAAGCCCTTTGCACACACTTGGGAAGTCTGCCCTGCTCTCCCAGAGACCTCAATTATGCATGTGAAGGTGATCAAGGTATGCCACCCCAAGTATGCTCCTTTGGCAAAGGTTTTGCTTTGAATTAAAGGCAATTGAGATATTACAGATGCCCTTCTCTTATCTACAAGCAGGGCATCAATTTCAGTTGAGAAAAGTGGTCCCTCATATTATAGGGAAAGAAAAGCACTGTTATCACCTGAGACAAGGAGTCAACACAGAAATGCACTTGCATAAACAGACCTCACTAAAATAACTCTTTCTCCCATTAGTTCTACTACATATTTCTTAGTCACTTGCCCACAATATGTTGTCCCTTGAAGCCCAATTCCCCTTTCCTTTGTTAAAAGGTATAGAAGCCTCTGAGTCTAATCACTTCTTTGAGTTTTCTTTTCTGTGAAGTCTTACGCACATAGAGAAAGTGAAGTCGCTCAGTCGTGTCCGACTCTTTGCGACCCCATGGACTATAGCCTATCAGGTTCCTCCAATTCCCCTTTCCTTTGTTAAAAGGTATAGAAGCCTCTGAGTCTAATCACTTCTTTGAGTTTTCTTTTCTGTGAAGTCTTACGCACATAGAGAAAGTGAAGTCGCTCAGTCGTGTCCGACTCTTTGCGACCCCATGGACTATAGCCTATCAGGTTCCTCCATCCATGGGATTTTCCAGGCAGGAGTGCTGGAGTGGATTGCCATTTCCTTCTCCAGGGGATCTTCCCCCTCATGCACATAAGTATTAATAAAAAGTATGTGCCTTTTCTCCTGTTAATCTGTCTTTTGTTAGCTCAAGTCACCCCCCCTCTTCCAGAATCTAAGAGGGTAGGGGAAAATGTTTCCTCCCTGACATTAAGTAATAAACCTTTCACATTCTCTTGCTGTGTGTGTGACATCATCAGTCTTAACATCAGAAACTAACTTTAGGTGGAAGTGTCGCTCGTTTTGCAGGAGCAATAACATCAACTTCCTCTTTACTAGTTATACCCTCTCTTTTGGTAATGTCATTCAGCCCCAGGCTTTAAATAACATCTGCTGCTGCTAAGTCGTTTCAGTCATGTCCGACCCTGTGTGACCCCAGAGATGGCAGCCCACCAGGCTCTGCCATCCCTGGGATTCTCCAGGCAAAAATACTGGAGCAGGTTGCCATTTCCTTCTCGAATGCATGACAGTGAAAAGTGAAAGAAGTCACTTAGTCGTGTCCGACTCTTTGCAACCCCATGGACTACAGCCCACTAGGCTCCTCCGTCCATGGGATTTTCCAGGCAAGAGTACTGGGGTGGGGTGCCATTGCCTTCTAGATGCTCCTAAATTCATTGTCAGCCTAAAGCCTCCCCTGAAATTCAGACTCATATTTCTACTAAAGAGTTACTACTTCAATTTCTCAAAGTTTAAATTTACACAGAATTCTTGACATCCTTTCCCATCATCCCAGTAAACAGCACATTCAGCCAGCATTAAGTCAGTGCCCTAAAATCCATCCTTGACTCCTCCTTCTATTCATGTGCCACATCCAATTGGTGACATGCCCTTCAAGATATGAGAGTTAACTTGGGCAGGTTGATAAGGAATCCAAGTCTAAGGCCTCTTTAAGGAGGAGGTAAACATTCTTTCTTTTTCACATTCTTTTGCCTTAGACATGTAGGCCTTGTAGGCAGCAATATCTCTTGTTCAAGGACATGCTTTTTCACACTCAGAAAGTATGCTATGAGAGAAGGTCTGGGTAAGACTTCCACAGCCTTGAGCTCTGGGTTAACCTGTTCCTTCTGGCTAATCACGCGCTGATGTCATCCCAGGATGTATGTTATGGGAAAGGGTCTGGGTGAAATTTTCACAGCCTTGAGGTACCTTTTCTATTCTTAGCAGGTAGCACAAAAGTATATAATTCCCTGCTGAAAACTAGCAAGGCGGGTGATCTTTCTACCCACTTCTGATGTCTATGTCAGAAGCTTTCTCTAAAGCTCTGAGTGACTGAGATTGTCTTTGGTCCTGGAGTTAAATTTTCTCCTTTGGAGACCACGAGTCTGGGGAAACACAATAAGCTTTCATCTATCATCTTGAGGGCTCGTCTGGGATCCCAAGACAAGGTGTAAGCTATCATGGAGACTAAGCATCTGCTATCAGTATCTCCAAGTGGGATTTCCCTGCTGGTCCAGTAGCTAAGACTCTGTGCTCCCAATGCAGGGGACCCAGGTTTGATTCCCTAGTCATGGGAATACATTCTGCTAAAAAAAAAAAAGTATCTCCAAGTAGCTGCTGAATCCCTTTGCCATATAGTGCCCACTGCCCATTCAATCACCATCACTTCTCATGTGATGGCCGTGTGACTTCTTGTCTTTACTTTTGACCCTTGGCAGTGTTCAACCCAGAAGGTGAATGAAGGGTTTGTAATATGAAGACTCATCACACACCCCTGCTTACAGCTTTGCTCACTGGAATAAAATTCATCCTTGCTTTCAGAACTCTCCTTGCCTCTTCCATGATTCTCTCTCTCTGAGTTCCAGCCAGACTGTGCCCAATCTGTCTCTTCATCACATTCAGCCATCCTACCTAGAGGTCAGTGTGGACACAGAGAGCCACATGGCTTCTGGGGCTGATGTGAGAAAGGGATGGGTTGTGGAGAAGGCCAGTGTGCCCCCTCTGAGATGATCCAGCCCAAGGACTATCCTGAATATTTATTATAGGAAGAAGGCACTGTAGAGATGGACAAGAAAAGGGGCAGAAAATCAGTGGGCATCCAGAAGACTCAAACTGCACATTTCTCTCTCCAGATCCTGAGCTAATTAATTCCAACCTCACAGGGATCGGAGAGTCTTAATAAATGTCAGCTTTCTTCCTGCTCTCATTTGAGTTCTGAAAAATTCTCATCCATCTGCACACCTTCCAGGCTTCACAGTCACAACATATTTTCATAATTAGTTTGAAGACATTCACTACTTCATTTGAGAGTCTTTTGTCACTTAAAATATTAATTGCCATCAGATTTTTCAGTAAGTGTATCCAGAGGTTATCGCCATAGCAGTAATTTATAAGCTAAGACACTACAAAAGTGGCTCAGAAACTCCAATTTGCTTATCCACTGACATTTCTCAGTTTGTTTTCTCATGTACTTATGTGATTAATAGAATATTGTTTTGTAAACTAAATCCCTGAAACATGAATAGTTACAATAATATAGCAGCTGTGACACGTTAGTCCTGTCTTGCCAGACCAATAATGTTTTTCAGACTTCATGCTCATACAATCAAACTGTGTAGGACTTCCCTGGTGGTCCAGTGGTTAAGATCCACCTGTGAATGCAGGAGACATGGGTTCGGCCCCTGGCCCAGGAAGATTTCACATGATATGAGGCAGCTGAGCCCACGTGCCACAGCTACTGAAGACCACACGCCAGAGCCCGTTCTCCAAAACAGGAGAAGCTGCGGCAATGGGAAACCCACATGCTACAGCAAAGAAGAGCACCCTTCGCTCCAGTTAGAGAAAACCCATGCAGAGCAACGAAGACACAGCCAGCAAACCAATCAATAAAAATCAAATTATCAGAAAATAAAGCTGTGTGAATATTCTAGCCAGGAGTACAGAACTTTAGCTTTTCCTAACCAAAGTAGAATCACATCACTCGAACACAGCATATTCTGATTATACAAATCTATACTTTCTGACTAGTGTTCTACATGGTGAATATCTGCAATGGCAAAAAAAATGCCTTAAAAACAGTAACAGTCATGAATCAAGAAAAAAGCAACACTAATTAATGCTCTGAAATAGTACAGGACAGAGAAACTTTTCCCTGAAGATCTGTAGGTAAAGCATGAATTCTGTATGGGTTCAAAGCATGTCTCTTTATTTATAAGAATTAAACAAAACAAACAAACAAAATTTCAGTGATGTGAAGTAGAATGGTCTGATGACCATGTCTATGCAATTCACAAAAACATACAGGTTGTTAATGTATTTGACCGTTCAGCCTCTGCTGGACATGCCCTTCTTCATCAAGCACTCCACTTTCCTCCCCAGGCTACCTCTCCATCCAGCCTCAGCAGGCCAGTCTTATCCTGAGTGAGGAACAAGCGTCCACCTTCCCAGAGTCCTCACCAGCAATTCCAAAATCCAGACATTTGCAAAGCCACATCTTTGCCTAAGTTCAAGTCACCAAAGCCCAACCTGAAGTTTCTCGTATTCTTTTTTTATCTCACTTAGTGTGAATAATCATATGATTCATGGTACAAAATATTATTATGTTTGATTTGGGGTGCTGCCCAGGCCCTGCCAGAGGTGTTTTATAACACAGAATGTGCTTTCCATCAGCTTTCTAAAATTTGAAAACTATGCATCAGTGAGGACTTCCCTCGTGCCTCAGACTGTAAAGAATCTGCCTGCAGTGCGGGAGACCTGGGTTTGATCCCTGGGTCAGGAAGATCCCCTGGAGAAGGGAATGGCTATCCACTCTAGTATTCTTGCCTGAGAAATCCCACAGACAGAGGAGCCTGGCAGGCTACAGTCCATGGGGTCACAAAGAGTCAGGCATGACTGAGAGACTAACATCACCACCATGCATCAGTAAAATGTTTCAAACCCCCGCAGGTCTCAGTGAAGAGATCTTGCACCTGTGTATGTTGAGCAAAAGGATTCTGCACCTTCATTTACTCTTTTTAAATAAAAATGTATTTATTTGGCTGTGCTGTCTTCTTTGTGGCACTCAGGACATTTAGTTGTGGCGTGTGGGATCTAATTCCCTGCTCAGGGATTGAACCCAGTCCCCCTGCACTGGGAGCTTGGAGTCTTAGCCATTGGACCACTAAAGAAGTCTCCACCTATGTTTATTCATAAGTTATCCTCTGGCAGATGCCTGCATGATGCTGAACTCGCTCACCCCTTGCTTCTGGGCCCTTCACCTCTGCTACCCATCCCTGCATATGGCCCTCTGATTCTCCAACACCAGCAACTCACTTAATTCAATTAAATTCCACCATCTACTAGAGCTAGAGTCAGATGTCACAAGTTAAAGGGCTCAGTCCCAGGAAACCACCCCCGACTCAGTGCTAGCCATAAGTCCCAAAGGCCATTCATACCAGCACTTTATGAAGCTACCAAGGAGCCCCACCCTTAGCCACTTCATTAGCAAGAACTCAGGTCTGGTGAGAGGGGACTCCTTGTGAATTACAAGACCCTCCTGTTACTGATGCGAACAGCTGACTCACTGGAAAAGATTCTGATGATGGGAAAGATTGAAGGCAGAAGGAGAAGAGTGGGACGGAGGATGAAATTGTTGGATGGCATCACCAACTCAATGGACATGAACTTGGGTAAACTCTAGGAGATGGTGAAGGACAGGAAGCCTGGCATGCTGCAGTCCATGTGGTCACAAAGATTCGGACACGACTTGGCAACTGAACAACCTATTACTCAAGGAAACTCCAAGGATTTTAGGAGTTTTATGCCAGAAATTGGAGACAAAGACCAGATATATCTTTTGTTGCACCAAAGCCTGAGCTCAGCACTGTTGGCTCTCCACACAGAGGAGACCCATGTCAGGGTGGGCGGCCATTCCTGCCTCTGCTCCTGACCCTGTGTCCTCAGGGCCACGGCTAGCTCACATAGGACCTTTGCGTGAACTAGGAAGGCAAACTGGAAGAAGTCGCTGCTTGCCCTGATTCCCGTCCCAGGCCCACAACCTGGCAAGCTGAGCAGTTGCATTTCATCCTCTGCACCCACGTTAGGGCCTTCCATTCATCCTGCACACCCTGTGGACCCCATGGCCTCACAGCCTGACCACACCGGTTTTGTAGGTTTTAGACAATGGTTCTCTGTTCAGCTCACAGTTAGCCTGAAATGGTCCCAGCACAAGGAACACTATGTTTGCAGTGGGATGCAGATAATACCAACAGAATGTAGACAATTTGTCTAATAGATCATAAACAAGGTAGCTGTTGAAATGGCCAGTATCCACCCACACAGTGACAAGTCTGTGCTTATCAATGACTTCTCAAGGCTGTTCCCTCACTCCTCCACAATGCATCTGAGAGCCCCACTGGAGGATGCTGCTTCCCTTGGGAAACGTGCAGCCAGAGCTGGTGGTAACCTCCCTTATCACCCAGCACAGGCTCAGCACATCCTAGTCCTCTCCTTTGCTGAACTTCTCTCAGACTCCTCTGGCACACATCCTCCGCTTGCAGTAACAACCTAATAAACCTAGAGGGGGTCCTTGGCAAATCTCTAAAAGAAAATTTAACATGGAAAACGGAAATGTTGAATCAATGGGCCAAATGTGATCTTTCCCATAGTTTAGTGAAAAACACCCAAGGAATTACACACTTGTCCTCAGCCTGTGTATATCTACAAAAGAACTTCCTGCTTCCACCCCTCCATCCACATTTCAAAAAAAAAGCCACCTCACTCATAAGAGTTTCCACTTCTTGGACACCATCCTTACCCCAGGTGGAGGTGCAAGAAGGAACTGGCTTGGGACACTCCATCCACAGAACCTTCCTAGGAGGCACCAGCCCTTTAACATCTCCAAAGTAGGGTCAGTTGCAACATACTCACCTTACCCGCTTGATTGTCCAGTGAGCCACGTTTAAACAGTGCACACACAGGCTTTATACAGGCTTCCCTGATGGCTCAGCAAATAAAGAATCTGGGTGCAATGCAGGAGACACAGGAGGCATGGGCTTGATCCCTGGGTTGTGAAGATTTCCTGGAGAAGGAAATGGCAACCCACTCCAGTATTCCTGCCCAGAAAATTCCATGGGCAGAGAAGCCTGGCAGGCTACAGTCCAAAGGGTTGGACATGACTGAGACGGAGCATGCGTGTTTACACACCTACTCACATACCAAAGACAGATATTGGGATTGACATATACACGCTTCTATCTATAAGATAGATAACCAATAAGATAACTAATAAGAACCTACGCTATAGCCCAGCCCAATACTCTGTAATGGGCCATATGGGAAAAAAAAAAACTAAAGCAGAGTGAATATATGTATATCTATAACTAACATGAGCTTCCCTGGTGGTTTAGATGGTAAAGTATCTACTTGCAATGCAAAAGACCTGGGTTTGATCCCTGGGTCAAGAAGATCCCCCGGAGAAAGGAACAGCCATTCACTCCAGTATTGTTTCCTGGAGAATTCCATGGACCGAGGAACCTGGCTGGCTACAGTCCATAGGGTCACATAGAGTCGGACACTGAGCAGCTAACACACACATCACTAACTCACTGTGCTGTATAGCAGAAATTGACACAACATTGTAAATAAACTACACTCCAATAAAAACATTTTTTTAATGGATTAAACTTCTTATTACTTTGCCAGGGCCACCTCTGATGGTGATGTAACCCCCCCTGAAAGCTTTAAAATGATTGTGTTAGAAGTTGATTAATTCTCAGCCAAGGACTGCCTCATTCCCCAGCTTGTGTTGGCAGTGTGCATGGAGAGATGAAGATGATGATTCATTTTCCAAACATGTGAGTACTTGGGTGAGCCGAGTGTTTGCATTGTCTGCAGACCTATCGTGGTTCTAATTGGAGATACTCACAGGACTGCGGATCATCGGAGCCTCTGGGCATGCGCATGGGCAGCGTTCTGAGCCCCAGTGCCTGTAACAAGTAAGATAAATTAACCAATTCACAAAATGTTATTGTTCATTGTGGCACCTGCCCCATATTCCAACTCCTATAAAAGAGCACACAGGAGGTGCCTAACGCTGAGCGTGTTTCATCTTGTTCTTCTCATGCATGCAGGGCTAAGGCACAGGGGTCTGTGCTGAGCACCAGAAGAGCCGTTTGCTCGATGTGGGGGTGAGAATCAGGAACTGTTGTAAACAAAAGAAAAATAAAATGTACAACATGAAGGGCTACTGTACATTTGAATCTTTAAAACAAATAGGTATTATTTTTGAAATCTGAAAAACAGTTATGGCAGCAACAATACTACACAGATGTAAAAAGGGAATAAGATATAAATGTGTGTGTGTGTGTGTGTGTGTGTGTGTGCACGTGCACGTGCTCAGTCGTGTCCATCTGTTTGTGACCCCATGGACCGTAGCCTGTCAGGCTCCTCTGTCCATGGAATTCTCCAAGCAAGAATACTGGAGTGGGTTTCCACGCCCTCCTCCAGTGGATCTTCCAAACCCAGAAACAGAACCCACATATCCTGTGTCTGCTGTATTGCAGGCAGATGAGCTACCTGGGAAACCCCCTAATAACCTCAGTTTAACTTATTACCTCCTTAAACACCTTGTCCCCAAATACAGCCTCATTGTGAGTTACTGAGGTTTAGGACTCCAGGGTATAAATTTTGAAAGGATACAATTCAGTCCATGTGGTTTAGTCACTAAGTCATGTCCGACTGTTGTGATCCCATAAACTGTAGCCCACAGGCTCCTCTGTCTTTGGAATTTTCCAGGCAAGAATACTAAAGTGGGTTGCCATTTCCTTCTCCAGGGGATCTTCCTGACCCAGGGATCAGTCCATAACAGTATCATAAATGTCAACTTTTATAATAAAATATTAAAGGAAAAAATAAAAAGCAGTAAAAAAATTTAATAGGCAAAAATATATATATATTATAATTAAAGCTTTACAGTGGTAGGAATTTCCTAAGAACAAAAGCTTTTACTTACATAACAATAACACCACCATCAAAACCAGGAAATTGAACTTTGGCGCCGTGCTATTATCTGATCCATAGAACATTGTCCACTCTTGTCAATTGTCCCAATAATGCCCTTTTTATGGCTCTTTTCTTTTTCCTTGCCTTTGATCAAATCCAGAATTATACAGTACATTTTGTTTCATGTTCCTTTAATCCCTATTAATCTGGAACAGTTCCTCAGCCTTTTTCTTTTATGACTTTGTAATATTTAAATTACAATTCTTTTTCATTACACTCATTTTGTAAAATGTCCCTCATTGATGGTTTGTCTGATGTCTTATGGTTAGGCTTTAGAAGGAATACTATCAAAGTAATATTTTGTCTCTAACATAAATTGCAGCAATATCTTTTTCAATATCTGTCTCTCAGAATAACGGAAATGAAAGCAAAAAACGAAGACCTACTTACATTTAAAAGCTTTTTGCACAGCAAAGGAAACAATAAACAAAACAAAAAGACAACCCATGGATTAGGAGAAAATATTTGCAAATGATGTGACTGATAAGGGATTGATCTCCGAACTTTACAAACAGCTCATGACACTTAACAGTATTAAAACAAGTAACTCAAATGAAAAATGAGCAGAAGATCTAAATAGACATTCCTCCAAAGAAGACATGCAGATGACCAAGAGGCACAAAAAAGATGCTCAATAATCACTAATTATTAGAGAAATGAAAATCAAAACAATGTGATATCACCTCACACCAGTCAAAATGGCTAGCTATCATCAAGCAATCCACAAACAATAAAGGCTGGAGAGGGTGTGGAGAGAAGGCAACCCTCCTACACTGTTGGTGAGACTGTAAATTGGTACAGCCGCTATTGAGAACGGATGGAAGTTCCTTTAAAAACTAAAAATAGAGCTACAGTATGACCCTGCAATCCCCTTCCGGGGTGTATATCTGGAGAAAAACATTGTCCAAAAGGATACATGCACCCCAGTGTTCACTGCAGCACTGTTTATAGTAGCCAAGACATGGAAGCAACCTAAACGTTCATCGACAGAGGAATGGGTAGAGCTGTGGTATATATAGACATATACAATGGAATATTACTCAGCCATTAGAAAGAGTGAAATAATGCCATTTACAGCAACACGAATAGACCTAGAAGTTGTCATACTGAGTGAAGTAAGTCAGATAGAGAAGGAGAAATATCATATGACATCCTATATCTGTGGACTGTAAAAAAATGGTACAGGGTAAGTGGTCCAGTGGTTGAGAGTCCACCAGCCAAAGCAGGAAATAGAGGTGAATCCCCAGACCAGGATTTCGCATGCTGCAGAGCAGCTAAGCCTGTGCTCCATGAGTGAGCCCACACGCTGCCACTACTGGAGCCCACATGCCCTAGAGCCCACGTTCCCAACAAGAGAAGCCGGCTCCCCAGAACTAAAGGAAGTTCATGTGCGGCAATGAAGACCCAGCACAGCCAAAAATAAAATAAATAAATCTTAAAAAAAAAAATGAACTTATGTAACAGAAACAAGACTCAAAGACTCAGAGAACTTATGGTTGCCAGGGGGAACGATGAGGGGAAGGATAGTTAGGGAGTTTGGGATGGAAATGGACACACTGCTATATTTAGAATGAATAACTAACAAGGACTTACTGTACAGCGCATGGAACTCTGCTCAATGTTATATGGCAGCCTGAATGGAGATTGGGAAAGAATGGATACATGTATATATATGGCTGAGTCCCTTTGCTGTTCACCTAAAACTGTCACAACATTGTTAATCAGCTATACCTCAATACAAATAAAAAGTTTTTTCCTAAACAAAAAAAAGTAACATTTTGTTTTTCACCATGCCTTGTATCAGAAGGAACATGGTATCAGTTTGTTGCCAATTCTGGTGATGTTAACTTTGGTTGTTTGGTTAAGGTGAATTCTGCCAGATTTCTTTTCTCTAAAATACGATTTTATTTCTTAGCAGGCATTCCACTGAGTCAATAAGTTGTAATCTGCTTTTATTGTTAATTATTCTGATGCTCAATCATTCCAGATTTGGTGTTGGTGCCATTTTTTATACATCTCCATCATTCTTTTAAAAACATAGAAATAAGGACTTCCCCAGCAGTCCAGTGGTTAAGACTCCACTTTTCAATGCAAGGGGCACAGGTTTGATTTCCAACTGGGGAACTAAGGTCCTACATGCTGTGGGGTAGCAGCCAAAAATTAAAAAAACAAACAATTGTCACAAGGATTATCATCAGTAATATTAGATGCTAGAAGACAATAAATTTCAAAAAAAATTCTGAAAAACACAAAAGTATTTAGGGGTGAAATAGCATGCTATCTTCTACTTACACTGAAATGGCTCTAATGGAATAAAATTTATGTTTTATAAGGCAGGACAGGAAAACAGCATAACATAGTCCCTGCCTATACTGGGCTCTCCCTAATGTGCAATATGCATCTACGTTATACATTAACCAGACCTTCTCAAAGGTGGGGATGCCTACTCAACCATAAAGATCAACATTGTTGTGGTTGTTGTTTTTTAATTTATTCTTCTGACACCAGCAACATGACCCCTTAGAAGATTAACCTTTTTTCCCTAGTTCTGTCTAAGTGATCGTGGTGACCTGCTGCTCACTTCGTATGTGCAGATCTGGTCTAAGTACTTTGGTGAATTTTATGTGAATGTCAGGATGTCACTGTGTCATTTTGATCTACTATCCCTTGTCTCAAAAATGAATATGACTGTGCTTTTGACTTCTAACAAGCAGAACAGCCCTCAAATAGTTTTCTGAAAGTATAACTTGAATTACAGTTCTCAGACTGGCTTCAATGAAATTCTTTACTTCCCTTTTAGATTGACTATTAATTAAATTTTTCATTGACAGCTCCAAATATATATTTTGAAAGTATACATAGTGAAACACAAATGAGCATGCATATATAAAGAAAGAGATATCTAACCTTGATACTAAAACCAATGATATCTAGTTTTATTCTCTGCCTCTGGTTATGATCAGTTGCTAGTGGAGGAAGAAGGGAATGTGCAGACTGAAGCACTAAAGAAGAACAATGAGACAGAGCTTCGGGTAAATTGTACACCCGTTGAAGTCACAGAGCAAAAACAAGGGAAGCCAGAGGCCAGGGAAGCTGGTACAAATCGCTGTACAAGCCTACAGTCTAGAACTTGTCTCAGCGGATCTGAGGGCCATTCTGATCACCTTGACCATCTCTGAGAGACCCACCTTACTCATATCCAAGTGGCCCCTTTTGGTCCTTTCCCCCAACCTGTGACTTTGTGGACAAGTTTTCTTCTCAGTTGTGGCTGAATGTAACACGTGTACAGTAAATCATCTCCTGTGCTGGCTCAACTGAAGAAAAATGAAAGAAAGACAGAGAGAAAGAGATTACAAACCAGGTGGTTAGAATGACAGAGATTAATTCTCCCGCAGTTCTGGAGGCTAGAAATCTGAAACATGGTATCCCAAGGGCCACGCTTCCTCAGTAGCTCCACAGAAGGGTCCTTTCTTTCATTTTCCAGGTTCTCTTGGCTCCAGGAGTTCCCTGGATTTAACTGAAGTCCTCTGCCTCATCTTGACATGATCGCCTCTCTGTGCCTCTCGGTGTCCTCTTCTTAAAAGGCCACCACTCATTGGACTTAGGACCCATCTCCTAAATCCAGGGTGATTTCATCCTCAGTGTGAAAGTGTCTCAGCTGTGTCTGACTCTTTGAGACCCCATGGACTATACAGTACATGGAATTCTCCAGGCCAAAACACTGGAATGGTAGCCTTTCCCTTCTCCAAGGGATCTTCCAAACTCAGGAATCAAACCCAGGTCTCCCACATTACAGGTGTATTCTTTACCAGCCAGCCACAAGGGAAGCCCTTAATTAACTGTATCTACAAAGACTCTATTTCCAAATAATATCATACTCTTAGATTCTAAGTGGAGATAATTTTAACGTCACTATAGAAGCCTTCACCTTGGTTCATGTGGTTTTGGATTCATGTCATCTACACCTGTTGTCTTAGTCAGCGATTATTTTCCCTAGATGTTCACTTGCATAGAGACCTCAGTTGAAAGTCTCTGTCTGGCTCAAGTAGCTTAATCTATAGCCAGTTCTAAACACGGAGTCTAAAGCTGTAAGATCAATAAAAGTAATAAGCAATTTTACATTTTTTTCTAAACAATTTTCTTCCAAGAGTAACAATAGTCAGAAATTCCACATGGGAAATTCTGTTCACTTCTTCCTTTGGAAAATTTTGACTGACCAGGAGACTGTCAGGGAGTGGGGTGACCTGATTGGGGTGACCATCAAATACATCGTCTCAGCTTGGTACCCTGGGAGGGAAAGGGCATCAGTTATATAGGATGCTGGGACATGATGCAAACTGCTCATCTTTGGTCTAGTGTATCTGTATGTGGGGGTACAGACAGGAAACATTGGTAAGATGGAATAATGTTTTGGGGGGTTCACATTCATGGAGTTTGTAATAATTATCTATTGCTGCATAACAAACTATTATAAATTTTTTACTCAGAACAACACCCATTTACCAGCTCACATTTCTATACACCTGGTCCAGCACTGCCTGACTGGGTTCTCTGCTCATTGTCACACATGACCAATGTCAATGTGTCTACCAGCTGCAGTCTCATCAGGAGCTCAAGATCCGCTTCCTGGTTCATGTAGCTGCGGCAGAGTTCAACTCACTGTGGTTGTTGAACTGAGGTTACCATTTCCTCACTGATTGTCAGCCAGGGTCACTTAGCCAGCAAGAAAGTATCTTTCTTCTTTTTTCCCTAAATGTACAAAGACCTTTTATTATGTAATTGTTTGTTCCAAATGCTTGCAATACATTGTTTAGATAATTTACTGGTGAAATTCAATGATGGCTCAAAATTTGTATCACTTCAGATAAATGGGGCACGTGTGAGCTTACTAAGCTTTTCCCAAAGGTACATTATATTGAGTATCTTCCTCACATTGAATCCCTCTCACAATTCAAATTGCATTCTTAAAAAAAAAAAGTTTTGTTCTTTCAAGGGCTTACCTGATATTGTCAGGTCCACCAAGGATAATCTTTTTTTTTTAATTTGCGTATAATTGATTTACAATGTTGTGTTAGTTTCAGGTGTACAGTAGAATGAATCAGTTATACAAACACATATATCTGCTTTTTTTAGGTTATTTTGCCCCAAAGCTCCAGGATCTAATGCCTGATGATCTGAAGTGGAGCTGATATATTAATAAAAGTAAAGTACACAATAAATGAAATGCACTTGAGTCATTCTGAAACCATCTCCCCTCCACTAGGTCTATGAAATAGTTGTCTTCCACCAAAACCAGTCCCTTGTGGCAAAAAGGTTGGGGACTGCTGCCATATAAGTCTTACAGAGTATTGAGTAGAATTCTCTGTGCTACACAGTAGATCCTTATTACTTATTAATATTTATTTTACATACAAGAGTGTGTATCTGTCAGTTCTAATCTCCCAACTTATTCTTCCCTGCTTCTTGTCCTGATTACCATAAGATTGTTAAGCAAAGGAGAAAAGGAAAGATATAAGCATCTGAATGCAGAGTTCCAGAGAATAGCAAGAAGAGATAAGAAAGCCTTCTTCAGCGATCAATGCAAAGAAATAGAGGAAAAGAACAGAATGGGAAAGACTAGAGATCTCTTCAAGAAAATTAGAGATACTAAGGGAACATTTCATGCAAAGATGGGCTTGATAAAGGACAGAAATGATACAGACCTAACAGAAGCAGAAGATATTAAGAAAAGGTGGCAAGAATACACAGAACT
>SJYC01085671.1:0-15580 GCA_006408675.1 Madoqua kirkii | reverse complement strand
TTATGACCAACCTAGATAGCATATTCAAAAGCAGAGACATTACTTTGCCGACTAAGGTCCATCTAGTCAAGGCTATGGTTTTTCCTGTGGTCATGTATGGATGTGAGAGTTGGACTGTGAAGAAGGCTGAGCGCCAAAGAAGTGGTGCTTTTGAACTGTGTGTTAGAGAAGACTCGAGAGTCCCTTGGACTGCAAGGAGATCCAACCAGTCCATTCTGAAGGAGATCAGCCCTGGGATTTCTTTGGAAAGAATGATGCTAAAGCTGAAACTCCAGTACTTTGGCCACCTCATGCGAAGAGTTGACTCATTGGAAAAGACTCTGATGCTGGGAGGGATTGGAGGCAGGAGGAGAAGGGGACGACAGAGGATGAGATGGCTAGATGGCATTACTGACTCGATAGACATGAGTCTGAGTGAACTCCTGGAGTTGGTGATGGACTGGGAGGCCTGGCGTGCTGTGATTTATGGGGTCGCAAACAGTCAAACACGACTGAGCGACTGAACTGAACTGAACTGAACACTATCTCTGTTTTGTAAATAAGTTCATTTTTTTTAGATTGCACATATAAACAATATTTTTCCTTTTCTCTCTGACTCCATTCAGTATGACAGTCTCCAGATCCATCCATGTAGCTGCAAATGATATTATTTCATCATCTTTTTATGGCTTAGTAATATTCTGTTGTATATATGTACTACATTTTTTAAATCCACTCCTGTTGATGTACATTTAGGTTGCTTCCATATCGTATCAATAAATAGTGCTGCAATAAACATCAGGATGCATATATCTTTCCAAATTATGATTTTCTCCAGATATTTGCCCTGGAGTGGGATTGCTGGATCATATGGTAGTTCTTTATTTAGTTTTTTAAGGAACCTCTGTACTGTTCTCCATAATGGTTATACCAATTTACATTCCCACCAACAATGTAGGAGGGTTCCTTTTTCTCTATACCTTCTCCAGCATTTACTGTTTGTAGACTGTTTGATGCTAGCCATTCTGACTAGTGTGAAGTAATATCTCATTGCAATTTTTATTTGCTTTTATCCAATAAATAGCAAAGTTGAAAAACTTTTCATGTGTTTTTTGGCCATCTGTATGTCTTTGGAGAAATGCCTATTTAGATCTTCCACCCATTTTTTTAACTGCATCATTTGAGTTTATATATATATATATATTGAGCTGCATGAGCTGTTTGTATATTTTGAGACTAATCCCTTGTTGGTCACTTTGTTTGCAAATATTTTCTCCTATTCTGTGGGTTCTCGTTTCATTTTTTTATAGTTTCCTTTGCTATGCAAAAGCTTTTAAGTTTAACTAGATCCCAGTTGTTTATTTTTACTTTCATTACTCTAAGAGGTGGATCCAGAAAGATCTGGCTGTGATTTATGTCAGTCAGTGTTCTGCATTTGAGTGTTATAGTATCTACATTTTATTTAGGCCTTTAATCCATTATTTTTGTCTATGGTGTTAGAGGGTGTTCTAATGTCATTCTTTTACACATATTTGTCTAGTTTTCCCAGCACCACTTACTGAAGAGACTGTGTTTTCTCCATTGTATATTCTTGCCTCCTGTGTCATAAATTAGCTGACCATAGGTGCATAAGAATCTCCTTCTTAAGATCAACTGATTGAGACCTTAATTACAGCTATAAAATTTAGGGACTTAGGTTAGTGTTTGACCAAATAACTAAGAGAATGTATCTACCAGGGCCAGGAATCTCAAAGTCTGTCTCAATTCTACCTATCATAAACTTAGAGGATAAAGACTGACTTTTTAAAATTTGATAAAAATCGGAGCTCATAGGAAGAGAAAGCTTTGAAGAGTTTTACTACAAGAAATTCTTTCAAAGTAAGCTTTGCATTTGAACTAGATGTTACTTATTATTTAGGGACTTCTCTATGGTCCTTGAGAGGTACATAGAAGTGTTTCCAGGTCCCTGTAGCTTATATTAAACTTCACCAAAACTCAGAATCAACCTGCAGTGTGGGCAGGCTCACTGGGAACATCATATCTCTGCTCCATGTGGGTGACTGGGATAGCTGCTCTAGCAGAACCAGTTTCCCTCTAAAACTGGCCCAAGGCAGAGGTCCTGAGAGAGGCCCATGCAGAAGTTGTGTCATGTCCTCTAACCAGCCTCATCAACCATGCCGGCCATTTTTGTAGCAGTCACAAAGCTTCCCAGGTCTAAGGGGAGAGAATAGAGATGCCCCCTCTCAATGTGCAGAGATAAATATTCCTGAGAGCCCATGGGGCTAGAATGCAGTTGTGGTCAGCGTGAGGAAGCAGAATCTGCCACTGGGACAAAAGGAAATCAGTAGAGACAGGAGAATATCAACAATTCCTGCTCTGAATTGCTTTGTTACAGTACTGATAAAATGCTACTCCACCCCAACCTGGCACGCAGCTTGAACTTGACTTCACACCCAGGCGGTCTTGGAGCCCTCATCGCTTTGGACTGTTCCTTGAAGGCACTTTTGCTTTATCCTGCAGTAAGCCAGGTGTCACCTAAATCAGTGACAACCAACACTTGAAACTGCTTCTCAAAGAATGCTACTCAGAGCTCCATTGTTTTTCTTTGTTGGCTGCAAATAATTTTTCTTTGAATCGAGCTTTGAAATATGGCAGAATGTGAGCCTTTTCATTTTCAAAACCTTGCAGCAGTAATAAAACAACGTCTGAACAAAGCAGGGATTCCCAGCATCTGCATACTGGAAGCTGAGATCAACACTCAGTTTCATAGTTTTCAGAATTCAAATGCACTTATGAATACAAATGAGATTCTATCTACATGTCACTCTAAGGGCAAATCTTTCTCTCCTTGCTTCAGTGAGTCTTCACCAAACAAATATTTCTGGAGTAACTCACTCTTCATTCGTTCAAGAGTAACCCTGGGTGCATGCTGGTCCTGCAAATGCAACAGGGAGCAAGGTAGAAAGGACAGAGCAGGTACCCCGCCTGGACCTGAGAGCCACCACCTGGGCCAGATCCAACCTCAGCTGGACTTAAAGCCTGTCTATTCTACAAAGCCCTTTCTTCACATCCAAACTCCCCTCCAGAGTTGCTACCCTCCCTTCAAGGCCTCGTCTTTGATCAGGCTCATCGACATGTGATGGCCACATGGCTGTGGGTAATCTCTCCTCTGAACGGTTCAGGCCCACCAAATGATGGATCCTACTCTTCCTCCACTGCCATCTCCCTGCTCATCTATTGTTGCTGGTGTCCAGTCACTAAGTTGTGTCAGAATCTTTTTGACACCATGAACTGCAGCATACCAGGCTTCTCTGTCCTTCACTATCTCCTGGAGTTTGCTGAAACTTATGTCCATTGAGTCAGTGATGCTCTCTATTTCATCCTCTGCCACCCTCTACTCGTCTTGCCCTCAATCTTTCCCAGCATCAAAGTCTTTTACAATGAGTTGGCTCTTCACATCAGGTGGCCATAATACTGTAGCTTCAGCTTCAGCATCAGTGTTCCAGTGAATATTCAGGGTTGGTGTCCTTTAGGATTGACTAGTTTGATCTCCTTGCTATCCAAGGGACTCTCAAGAGTTTTCTCCAGCATCACAGTTTGAAAGTATCAGTTCTTTGAAGCTCAGTCTTCTTTGTGGTCCAACTCTCACATCTGTACATGACTACTGGAAAGACCATAATAGTGAATAACTACACCACCATTGCTCTTACTGGGAAAGAAAAACTCTTCTCAAGTCCTTCCATAGGAAGGAAAACATTTTTTTTCCTTTACTTTTCTTAGATTCCTGTCTGGAGCCCTGCAAATTAGAATGATCAAAAAAAAAAAAAAAAAAAAACGGATCAACAAGGGACTTGCCTGGTGGTAGAGTGGTTAAGGACTTTGCACTTTTCCCCCCAGAAACCTGGTTTGGGGAACTAAGATCCCACATGCTGAATAGTGTGGCCAAAAAAGAAAATTAAAAACCACCAAAAAACAGATCAATAAGAAGAGAAGAGAGTAAAGAGAGTTTATAATCATGTGCAGCTTTCAGACATGCAGGAGGAACTTCGAGATGAGTTACTCAAAGGAGTGGTTACAACTTGTGGGCTTATATAGCATCTTCACAGAAGAACAATAGACTTGTACAGAAGTGATGAGAGAAAGCAAAAGAAGTTGAATTCTGAGAAGGTAAATATATGGTGGGCACTAGTGGAGTACGTTTTGTCTGTACAGGACCATCTTGGTGCTATATTTCCAACTTCATAGCCATAAAACTTTCTCAGGAGAGGAGGTTTATGGCACTTCCATTTCCCAGAAGTTTCTGCTTACAGTCAGATAAAGGAAGCTCTGGGAAGGCTTCTTTCTGCATATGTTGATTCTCATTTGTCTCCAGCTCAAAAAAATCCTTTTGCCAAATGGCACGTTTGGGCTGGCATGTTCCTGTCCCCTAAATTTCCACGATGTAGCGCAATTTTCCTTGACAGTGTCCCAAACCTGGAGCTATCTCTAAAGAGATGGCTGCCTCCTTGGTCCCTCATTCATTATGGGCCAGGGAGGCTGATCACCTCCTTCTGTTTCCTATCACCTCTGCTCAGACACGTTTGTCTCCTCTGGGACCACTTGCGTCCTTACTGATGCCACCTCCTCGCCGTGTCTGGATGTGCTGGAGAAACCACATGCAAGCTGGTGACAGTGCTGCCGGATCCCACTCTAGCCCTCCCCACGGAGGCACAGGCACACGAGGAAAGGATCTGGGGTCCTCCCGAACAGCCAACCGACCAGGCAAGATAACACTGAATGATCCTGTTGATGCCCACACAATGCACAGGAAGTGCCAAGTGAGCCCAGCGTGAATCCTGCCCCGTAGGACTCTCGAGCATCATCATGGCCCTGCCACGCTCTACTGGGCAGTTAACCACAAGCGATAGAGACAGAAGCGATGCGAAGTATCTGGAGAAGCAAAGCTGTGGTTTCTTAGGGACTGGCTGTTCTTCCTGAGCTGGGGCCACAGGGATGGGAAGTGTGAAGGGACGTGCCTGCCCTACCTCCAGCCAGAAAGGCATGGAGTGATTCGCCTTGTAGTGAATCGTCTTCCAAGAACAATTTTCCTATGAACAGATTTCCTGGGTTCCGAGAGTCCTTAGGCTTAACAAAGCCGGGATACCCCTCAATTTTCAGAAGAGTAAACTGAAACCCAGGGAGGGGAGGCTCCATGATGACAGAGTCGGACTGGAACTACCCTGCTAACTAACCTCCACTAGCACTTCTGGTCGTTTCCTATCCAGGTGGCCCGTTCTATCCCATGGATCCAGAGAAGGAACAAGCTTCCTTTAACATGTATGCTTTGTTCCAGCGTCTAAATTTAGCCCCTTAGGTTGGCAGCTAGATGTGTTAGGCAGTCTCCAAGCAATACACCTGTGTTTCTCATTACATCTTCATCTCCATGGTTTCGACACTTCACAATGTCTAGAACCAATTTCATTATCACGTCTCAGTGACTTTAGTGGTGAGCTAAACATCAAGCAGGAGAGTCACACAAATGTGTAGCATTCAGAATCTTACTTA
The DNA here is from genome assembly GCA_006408675.1 of Madoqua kirkii. Taxonomy (NCBI): domain Eukaryota; kingdom Metazoa; phylum Chordata; class Mammalia; order Artiodactyla; family Bovidae; genus Madoqua; species Madoqua kirkii. The sequence goes on along the minus strand of SJYC01085671.1, from coordinate 10,057 downwards.
CTTATTTCCACTGTATATTCTCTTCCCCAGTTGACAAGGGGCCTAATTAGATTAAGGTAGATGGATTCATCTGTAGTAATAGACCCTTACCGAGATAAGACATCATATTCAAAACATGTTGTCGTATCTCTAATGTAGCCGTCAATGTGGGGGATACTTAAAAAATATTCAAAAATATTAAATTGCTCAGATACCTGAAGAACACCTATTCAGAAACCTTAACAGCTTTTATTGAAAGTGTGTATGTATGTTCTGAGCAGAGAATGTAAGAAGATGAAAACATCAGTGAGTCTGGTTTAGAAATATTCACAAAATACCTGAATGTGAAGTATAGCCTAAGCTTTTTCCTATGTCTCTGGGTCACCTTTTTGAACAGTTTTGTTGTCATGCCAAAATATTCTCAGAGACCATGGAAGTGTATTTGCCACCTTATCTCGTGGTGGGAGATTCAAGATGAACTGGGAAGAATGTATTTGGCAATCAGAATATGGAGATGGTTCCTAAACTGAAACAAAAAGATGGTGCCTGGATACCATGGAACCAGCTCATGCTCTGAAGAGGATAAACAAATCAAAGATGCCACGTCTAGGGCTTCCAATGGTTAAGACTTGACTTTCCAAAGCAGGAGCTGTGGGTTCAATCCCGTTCAGGAAGCTAAGATCCTACATGTCTTGCAGCCAAAAAACCCAAAGATAAAACAATAAAAATTCAATAAAGACCAAAAAAAAAAAAAAAAAGGTACACATTAAAAAAAAAAAAAAGTGCCACTTCCCTGCTTGTTACTCTGGAGCCTCATCCATAAAGTGCCTGACCTCTCACGGGTTTAGGAGTCTTATAACTAGACATTTATTAACTAGAATTTGTATGTGGACGGAGCCCTGCACCCCTGGAGCAGCCCTGGTTTCGAATCAGGCAGCTACCAGGAAGAGAAAGCAGGGTTGAGCCACTGGGTGGAGCAAGCATCTCTGGACACCTGGGGTCCCTGCCCCAGTTTTCTCATCTTCCACCTGAGCCATGGTCCAACAAGTGCCCTTGAACATCTTATCCTTATTTTAAGAATTATGCAGCTTCAGAGCTCGGTAGAGCAGCCAGTTGAACTGCAACCTGGAATTGATTTTAATTTTACATTTTAGTTTGTTCTTTTCGAGTCTTTAGATTTCATAGGGAAAGTCATCCTTTGGTCTAATTAACTCTCCCTCTAGAAGCTAAAATTTCTTATGACTGCAGGCTTACTTGGTAGACCCTTCTTGGGTTTTTTTTGGGTTTTTTTTTTCCCCATTTCAGGGCATCTCTCAACACTAGAACTTCAAAGATTCAAGGAACACATTTTGGGAAACACTGGCTTAAAGTAAAAGCCTCCAATCATATTTGAGTCCTCTCAGAAAACTCCCAGTTCTCTTCTTTCTCTCAGCTTTAACCCCTGCTTTCCCTGTCTCCCTAGACCTGATTCTTCCAAATGCCTTGAACATTTTTATCTTTAAATAAATCCTTCCTGAGCAGGCCTCCAGCTCTAGCGGATCAGGACCCATCAGCTCAGCAATACTCTTACTTTGACTGAAGCAGGCATCCCTTTGTCCTGCATTCAAATCCTCAATAAATATCCACTGATTGATCTTGTAAAGTGTGTTCATGTAGAAAATGTCAAGTGAGCAAAGCTTGATTAGCATAGTCACATAATCTTCCTCCCTTACTTCTCTGGTTGTCTCTAAGTTTTTCACTGGGCTGAGACCTATTTCATCACCATCTGACCGAAGCAATGAACCAGGCCTCTGATCTGGCTTCTGGAGGCAATTTGGATATTGCAACCAGAGGTCAGCTAGCCCTTGGATGTTTGCTTTCAACCATCACAATGCCATTATTGCACAGTGGAAAGTATGACGCCTCTGTCCACCACTCTTTCAGGGATTTCGCCTTACTTTACCCTGATATAATTTTTAAAAAGAAAATGATTATTTATTTATTTGGCTGGGTGGGGTCTTAGTTTCACCACGCAGGCTATGGTTGCCTGATCAGGGATCGAACCTGGACCTCCTGCATTGGGAGCAAGGAGTCTTCACCACTAGACCACCAGAAAAGTCGTTGACACGGGATTTATCTTCTTTATGTCATCACCACATCTTCCATTGGCTATCTTCTCTCCTTAATTGAGTGGGATATCTAAAAGAAACATCATATACCTAGAACAATGCCTGGCACAAAATATGTCTTCAATAAAGAGTGGTAGAGGGCTTCCCTCACAGTTTAGTGGTTAAGAATCTGCCAGCTAATTCAGGGGACATGGGTTCAATTCCTAATACAGGAAGATCCCACATACTGCAGAGCAATTAACCCCGCATGCAGCAGCCCCAACTACTGAGCCACACCCACAACTACCGAACCCCAAGTGCTTAGAGCCCATGCTCTCCAAGAGAAGCCACCACAATGAAGAATAGCCCCCATGCACCACAACTAGAGAAAGCCTGAGCACAGCAACGAAAACCCAGTGCAGCCAAAAATAAAATATAAATAAACCTTTAAAAATGGGGAGAGAGAAGTAGACAGAGAAACAGCTCACAAGTATTAGATTTTAAAACATGGAGCTCAACCAAAATTTTTCATCCAAGCAGCAGGCATGCAGAGTTAGTGAGGTTTATTTCTGTTGAAAGCCTCAGATTTTAAAAGGAACAACTAAACCGAAATTTCCCCACAACACACCAGGCATCCACAATAGTGAAGTTTATTTCTGTGTTAAAAGCCTCCAGCTCATGCACCCCCAAGCATCCCAAGCTGTGACTAAAGAGATGTAGGTCACTGTTCATAGTGGAGGTAAAAAATGAGTTAATGGTTTGGCTTAATCAAGAAATATGACCTTGATCCAGCCACTAATAAGATGAGCTCTGAGCATCACTATCTGGAAAAACAAAAAACATTTTACGCTGCAGTTACTCAGGAAAAAGAGTATCACCTCCAAGGGAACATTGGCCTTGATTTCTAAACAGGTCACTTTCTGTAAATCTGCTCCTGTTGGGTTGCACCTCAGAGCCACATGTGTGTCAGTTGACATGGGTAAGGTTGGTGGTAGAGTCCTGGAGGGTTAAATACAGGTGATGTATTAATATATCACAATGGGCATTGAGGGTCGGCCCATCTGAGAAGGTCAGCCTGACTTGGCCTATCTGTCAAATTGGTGAAAAGGGGGTTGATTTGCAAATGCGGGGTTTTGCAGGCATTCCATGGGATGTCCTGACAAGAGGAATAGGGATACCCATTTTGACTTGCACACTCATTGTAGGGTAAGGGAGTTAGAGAAGGCGAGGTTTGGAAAAAGAACGAGATTGGCACTTTATAGGAACAGATCACCTTTAATGAGGCAAGAAGGGGCAGCAGTCAGATTAGTGAGCTGCTGCCCTAACCCAAGAAAAGAGTAAGTATATATAGGATATATGTGGAAATCTACTGTCTTAGGGGGTCCTGTTCTTCTCCAAGGCTATTCGGTGTAGTTATCTCTCCAATGGCTGGGGCAAGGAATTCTGGAGATGGGCCAGAGGCTGGACCAGCTGGGAGCTGGGCGTAATTGGCCTTATTGTCAGGTTTTCTTTTTTCTTCGAGTGAGAGAGTTCTTTGTTTTGCATAGAATGGTGGGGAGGACCCGGAGGGGAGTTTTAACTCCAGGCTATTTTGAGCTGTGTAACTTTCCTTCACTCATCCCAGCCCAGACTCCTCGACTCCTCAGTGTGAGTGAAAAGTGTGACTCTAGTCTTAAACCCTTGTTTAAACCAAACAGCCCAGGAAGTAAAAGTTTCAGATCAAAATCTCAGTCAAATATAGAGTCGTATTTGGATATTACTCTTAAAATCGATTTCTCTGGGGACTTGCCTCGTGGTCCAGTGGCTAAGACTCTGAGCTCCCAGTGCAGGGGGCCCAGGTTTGATCCTTGCAACTAAGAAGTCACAGGCTGCAACTGAAAATCCCAAGTGCCACAAATGAGACTCAGTGCAGCCAATAAATAAATTATATATATATATATATAATTTACATTTATTTATAAATTTGTTTGCCAAAAATCTACTCTGTATTTAGTCTGACCAGTTTTTAGGGTATATTTCAGGTCGTGGGTTGAGTGATGGTTCCCACAAAGCGAATGCCCAGATCCTATCCTCCAGAATGTGTTGTTGCTCAGTAATGTCCAAATCTTGCGACCCCACGGACTGTAGCCTCTAGTGCCACAAATGAGACTCAGTGCAGCCAATAAATAAATTATATATATATATATATAATTTACATTTATTTATAAATTTGTTTGCCAAAAATCTACTCTGTATTTAGTCTGACCAGTTTTTAGGGTATATTTCAGGTCGTGGGTTGAGTGATGGTTCCCACAAAGCGAATGCCCAGATCCTATCCTCCAGAATGTGTTGTTGCTCAGTAATGTCCAAATCTTGCGACCCCATGGACTGTAGCCTCCCAGGCTCCTCTCTCCATGGGATTCTCCAGGCAAGAATACTGGAGTGGGTTGCTATTTCCTTCTCCAGAGAATCTTCCTGATCCAGGCATCAAATTCCTGTCTCTTGCAATTGAAGACAGATTCTTTACCGTTGAGCCCCCAGGAAAGCCAGATGTGAATGTGAGTTATTTGGGAAAAAGGTCTTTTCAGGATGGGAAAAGGATCATAGGATGAGATCATCTTGGGTTAGGGCAGAATGAAATCCAGTGACTGGTATCTTTGTAAGAGACACAAGAGAGATAGATACAGAGAAGGCTATGAGAAAAGAGAGGCAGAGAGAGGAACGTTGCAGCCACAAACTAAGCAACACCTGGAGACATCGGTAACGGAACGAGGTGGGATGGACCTTCCCTAGTGCCTCTGGAAAGAGTGTGGCACTGCCCACACCTTGATTTCAGATTTCTGGCCTCCAGAACTGAGAGCAAAAATTTCTCTTTTTAATGTCACTCACTTTGTGGGGTTTTCCTAAAACAGCTCTAAGAAACTAAAATAACCTGTGAGAAGTTTTGTTTGTTGGGAAGGAAAGGAAGAGGTTGAGAACTGAAAGCTACCCCCAGAGTTTCATGGCTTTGGTTTTGTTTTTGTTTTCCAAGTCAGTTTTTTAAAGACCTTCAAGGACATTAAAAGGATTTCCTTGGTGACTTGGATGATAAAGCGTCTGTCTACAGTGCGGGAGACCCAGGTTCGATCCCTGGGTCGGGAAGACACCCTGGAGAAGGAAATGGCAACCCACTCCAGTACTATTGCCTGGAAAATCCCATGGATGGAGGAGCCTGGTAGACTACAGTTCATGGGGTCGCAAAGAGTTGGACATGACTGAGAGACTTCACTTTCAAGGACATTAAAAGAGGATCTGAACTGTTTGTTTTTCTCCAGGCGTCCACACCCACTCCTGAGAGCAGGGAAGAAGGGGGTCATCTGTACACTTCTTTCTTTTTTATGCACGTCTTTCTTAATGCCCCTGAGAAATTGTTTTGAGGTCTGGATGCATCTTGATATTCCCACTAGGGACTGTGTCCTCTCTCTGTATTACAAAGTACTCATTTTCACTGTTTCTTTTTTTTTTGCTTGTGTTTTCCTCTGTTGGTGATTCTCCATTTATTACTGAAGAGGACTGACTCTGAGTCACCATTCTGTGTCTGGCCGGGGCAAATCAGATGTAAGAGTTCAGCAATTTTCCTCCTTTGGAGAGAAGGAGAGATTTCTACTCTAGAGAATGCTCTGCTCCAAAGTATACATGGAGTGGGAGGTGGGGGTGAGGGTGAGTGAGGTTCTTCTGAGTTTATCCAAGATTCTTCTTTTCCCCAATCGCCCTTACAGTGATAAGAATTATGTCTGTCTGTCTGTCTCTAGGCAGGACTTCTCTTATTTCAGATGACTAAATAATGTGTTCTGCAGGGAGTTCAGCTTGGTGCTCTGTGATCTCCTAGAGGGGTAGGATGGAGGTTGTGTGGGAGGGATGCTCACGAGGGAGAGGATATATGTATACAGATAGCTAATTCACTTTGTTGTACAGCAGAAACTAATACAACATTGTAAAGCAACTATACTCCAATAATAAAACTTTTAAAAGTAAATATAAAATTGAGAACACACACACAAAAGAAAGCCAACATTTACAGGGCATACTATGTGCAAAGCCCCCTATGTAGATAGTAAGTCAAATAAACTGCTTTTAAGTCGACATCCTTGAACTAGCAAAAGAAAGAATGATCAAGCTCTGCAATGTGGAGGGGGGAGGGGACACTCAGGAGTGGGGAGGGGAGACTCAGGAGAGGGGAGGAAACTAGGTCCTTGGGCCCCAAGTGTAACTCCAGCACTACCTGAACCACAGGCGACCATGTTAGTGAACAAGCCTGAGTCTCAGGTTCACCATGTGTACACTGGATCTGGGGCCTTGACTTTGGACTTGATCTGCTTGTCTGCTTCCCTGTCATCCATGGACATGGAGTAGAATCCTCAGAACTCAGCGTGAAGAGTGACTCCCAGAAAGACTCTCCTCCTCCGCCTCTCCTTTCCCATTAACATGCTTCTGTGGTCCATTTTTACCAAACAGAAGCAAAGGAGAAAGAAGGATCAAGAGAGAAAGAGAGAGAGAGACCAAAAACCACCATGTTGGCACTGAAATGGCAAATTTTTATGCAGAAGAAAGTTATTTCTTTACTAGAAGGTAGAACTCTTACAGATATGGAAATTTAACCTAATTAAAATGGCTTTTTCAATTTCTTTTTAAGGCTTTCTTTTTATGATTACTGTGGTTTGAAGAGAATGTGCTGGGATGTTTCTCATGCACAGTCACAAGTGTTTGCTGGAAAAGAGGCCACTGACCCACAGAATCCCACTTAAACCCTTTCACAGTGTAATCCACACCCCCTCCTAGTCCAGGGAAAACAGCCAGTGTTTCTGGGTATGTCTATATTAATCCAAGAGGCCTGACTTGTGGCTGGTGCCCAACTCTCCTTGAATTATGGTCGGTTTGGGTTTGTATTCTAGTCAGCGTCCATGCAGCTGCATTTATAAACCTAAGATGTAAAGTCCTCTCTGCTGTCTCTAGGTCTGGCCACAGAGAATTCAATGTCTAGAGCATTTTCAGTTTGTTTTTCCTTCAGCTTAATTCATTGGTACAAGAAGAAATATGTCAGGTTGTACATTATCTTTAGACTTGACTCCTTTTCTGTAAGGCTGAAATGTTCCCAGATGCCAACAATTCTTTAGATGGTTTACTCAGATTGACACAGCAGAGAATTATTTTTCTTTGTAGAAAATCCATCTAAACCATTTACAGAAGGATTTGTTATCTGTGGATCAGTGGTAAAGAATCTGCCTGCCGAGCAGGAGACGAAGGTTTGATCCCTGAGCGGGGAAGATCCCCTGGAGAAAGCAACCCACTCCAGTATTCTTGTCTGGAGAATTCCATGGACAGAGGAGCAGGGAGGGCTACAGTCCATGGGGCCACAAAGAGTCAGACATGATTTAGCGGCTGAACAACAGCAACAACAAAAATTGCTGTCTGTTGTATTACATCTTCAGTAAGGAAAGCTGTTTCCTGTCAATAACGGAAGCAGTAGGTGGACTTCCCTGGTGGTCCAGTGGTTAAGAGTCCACCTGCCAATACTGAGGACATGGGCTCCATTACTGGTCCAGAAAGATTCCGCATGCCTTGGGGGAGCTAAACCAGAGTGCCACAACTCCCCTAGCCCACAGGCCCTGGAGCCCATGCTCTGCAGCAACAGAAGCCGGGACAGTGAGAATCCAGAGCACTGCAACTAGACAAAGCTCACACCCAGCAACAAAGACCCAGGGAAGCCAAGTAAAGATACGCAAATGAATGAGTAAGTAAAACAAAAGCAGCGGAGCAGGGAGTGGGTGCGATTGCCTTGTGCCCCATCCAAGGGGACAGATGCCCTCTCCAAGGCCTTCCCACCTCACCAGTGACGAATCTTTCCCCCACCTTGCTGGCTCACTGGCTCCTTCTTGCTTCTCATCACTGTGTATAGAAAATAAAATAACATTTCTATTTCTGACATCTTCGAGCTTTCTTGGAAGGTGGGGGGTGGGGTGCAGACAGTGGTTGTTAAAGTTACTAGATGTAATAAGTACTGTTATTTCTTGTGTGCCCGCCTCTACCTTAGAGTCTCCTGAAACCTCCAGCTGGGGAGAATCGTTGCCTAATGGCATATTTTTTACTTCATGTAACATTTGAATGTGTCCCATGGAGATTTCACCAAACTCCTATTACGGAGGAGTCAACAATAGTAAAACACCAGTCAATTTTGGAACACATTTCTAGGCGAAAATGCTTACAAGACAAAATCATGGCAATAGTCATTTTCTTTATGAAGAATGAAAGTTAAACAAGCACAACACTTAATCTAAACATTTATTCAATGATTCCAAAGGCATTTTGACTCTGCTCTGGACTTAGTGAGACACTGTCCTTTTCCTTATCGTCGATGTTTAGTTAATTAGAGGCCATTCACAAGGAAAGTCAGTGTGGGGACCTGGGGGTAGATTTTGTTTCCAAAGAAGGCTTCAGCATCCCCTTTGCTCTTCCTTAGTGTGGGGATGTCACTCTTCCATCAAGGGGTAGATTTGAGTCCTCCCCTTTGCATCTCATCTGGCCCTGGACAGACTTTGATCATGACAATGCAGAAGTGTAACTTCCCAGATGGGGCTATGGAAATGCTGTGCTCCTCTTCCTCCCTCCATGAACACATATAAAGAGCCATGTGGAGGGAGAGAGAGAGCGATTCAGCTAACCCCAGGTGTCAGCCACCACAAGGCCAGGTTCTCCAGTGCCAGCCCCAGGGATTTCAGCCCACCAACCCAACGTGGAGCAGGACTACCCACCTGAACCCTGCCCTGGATGCTACAGGATTTTGCACAAATAAAAGGATGGTTGTTATCTGAAGCCACCAAGTCTGGGTGGATTGTCACCCAGTGAAACAGCCAGTGACTTGATGTAGCTGGGGTCTCAGCAGCCAGGCAGTAACTGGTGTCAGGGCACAGCAGAGAGTGAAGCACGAACAACTGGGTCAAAGGGCACATTCTGCTACCACAGGCCCACACCCCAGAGGAACCTAGAAGCAGTCACTGCATGGAAGGCAGGTGGGAGCTTCTATTCTAAGACCTGAGCCATACAGACTGGTTTCTAAAATAGGCAGAGATGCAGGGAGCAGAACAAAGGTCTTAGGTCAGAGATGCCAGGAGACATGGATCCAACCCCACAGAGCTGAAGGAAAGGGACTTGTAAGACCCTTCATAGGATCAGAATGTGTCTTAGCAACTGAGTTATGTGGATAGCAAAGGCCCAGCTTCCCTCAATCCATGAAACACACTGCTGCTGCTGCTGCTAAGTCCCTTCAGTCGTGTCCAACTCTGTGCGATCCCATAGATGGCAGCCCACCAGGCTCTGCCATCCCTGGGATTCTCCTGGCAAGAACACTGGAGTGGGTTGCCATTTCCTTCTCCAATGAAACACACTAAGGAACTGGAAATAAACCCTCACATGAGAGTTGCATGATTCTGATAAATGTTCCAAGAGCATTCCATGGGGAAAGAATTGCCCCTTCAACAAATGGTGCTGGGACAATTGAACATCCACATGCAATAAAATAAGCTGAACACTTATCAAACTGCAAAAATTAACTCAAAGTGACTCATAGAACTAAATACAAGAGCCAAAACGATTAAACTCTTTGAAGAAAACATAGGAGGAGTCTTTGTGAATTTGTTATAGGAGCTACTTTATTAGATAGAACACCAAAAAAACAACAAGAGGAAAAATAGATGAATTAGACCACATCAAAATGATAGGCACTATCAGTGCTAAGCACGGGCGGCTGCAACCAGCACACTAAGTGTGGCCAAGAGGAGTTACCCACATCCGAGGTCAGGGGCAGCAGCCAAGAGTGCCAGGCTGTGAAGGTGCAGGAATGGCCGAGAGGAGCTGCCCTACATCTGAGGTCAGGGGCTACCAGGAGGAGCCATCACATGCAGGAGGCCAGGGGCAGAGGCTGGGAGGAGCAACCCCACGTCCAAGGACTGGTGGTTGTGTGGGCGCAGGAGGACCTA
>SJYC01085665.1:0-12628 GCA_006408675.1 Madoqua kirkii | reverse complement strand
TGGCCACTGCTGACTTTTCCAAATTTGCTGGCATATTGAGTGCAGCACTTTCACAGCATCATCTTTCAGGATTTGAAACAGCTCCACTGGAATTCCATCACCTCCACTAGCTTTGTTCATAGTGATGCTTTCTAAGGCCCACTTGACTTCACATTCCAAGATGTCTGGTTCTCGATGAGTGATCACATCATCATGATTATCCGGGTCATGAAGATGTTTTTTGTACCGTCTTCTGTGTATTTTTGCCACCTCTTCTTAATATTTTCTGCTTCTGTTAGGTCCAGACCATTTCTGTCCCTTATTGAGCCCATCTTTGCATGAAATGTTCCCTTGGTATCTCTAATTTTCTTGAAGAGATCTCTAGTCTTTTCCATTCTGTTGTTTAGAAATTAACAAATAAAATTATTTTTGCAAAACTCTTGTTTTATTCCAGTCATGCACATGTATTTGTGTGCACACTGTATTTCTATTTATCTTTTTAAAGTGTGAAAAGCATTGCAGTGTTCTGTGACTTCTTTCAGATTCATCAAAATTGTGACATGTGACTTTCAGTATGTCTCTTCACTCTAACTGCCAGCATCTGGATGATTTCAGGGTTCACAGGCCAATTGAGTAGCTTGTTCTTATAGTTCCTTAACTCCAGATATATTCCTCTCCATTTCAATTCATTTAGCTAGTTTCATAGCTAAATCCTAGGGATGATTAGTTCTTAGGAATTGGTGCTTTTTTGAAATTATAAACTCTTAAAGTTACTCTCCAAACAAACAGCCCCCTAGCATTTCACATTCCTTGCACCACGTCTTAGCCCATGCAGGGTGCTATGGACTAAGAAGGCATAAACTGGGCAGCTTTTTAAAAATGGAATTTTTTCTCATGGTCTTGGAAACTGAAAGTCCATAATCAAGGTGCCCACAGATTTGTTGGCTGGTGAGGGCTCTTCCTGGTTTATAGATAGACATCTCCACAAAGAACCTTCACATGGTGGAAGGGGAGAGGGGGCTCTTAGGATTTTTTTTATAAGAGGATCAATCCTGTTCCTGAGGGCTTCTCCCACTAGACTCAGTCACCTCCCAAAGGCCTTACTTCCTAATACCATCACGTTGGGATTAGGATTTCAGCACATGAATTTGGGGTTGGGGGGTAAATGCAAATGTTCAGTCCGTAACACCCTGCCACATCCCAGCACTGATTTGGAGCTCACGTGTCTTTTGCCATTTCCTTTCTGTCCCTGCCAGTTATCTGTGTCCTCTTGTTCCTTCCCATTGTTCCTTTCCTTACCTCATTGATCAGCCCAGATCCTGTGACTGATGACTCAACTTCTTTTCCCTCTGTATCCACTATGCCCTTATCTCCTCATCCTTCTAACTTTGAGTCAGTTTGCAGCTGACCCTCCATTTGGATGCAAGCATCAAGGAGTATAACCAAGCAAATGTTGTTACTACAAATGAGGGCCACGTTTTTCCTCATCATTTAGTGTCCCTCAGCATCTTGCATTTGACCTGAGTCCTACCTGACAGTGAAAATAGATCCAATCAGTTCTCCATCCCACACCTGCAAATACGTTGACATTCTCTTTCTTTTTAAAATGACCTCAGATCCAAGATTCATCCTCCTCCTGTGCTCTGAGTCACACCTCCTCATCTTTTGCTCCATCTTCCTTTCCTTCTATTTTTAACCTCCTGTTCTCTACTACATATCTCCTCTCAGGCTATGAATGTATTCATATCTTCTTTATTAAAATGCTTCCCACCCAATTTTGCAGCTACCATCTAATGCCCAGTCCCTCTCTGTTGCTTTGCAATGAACACATACACCTGATTCATTTGGTCTCCCAATCTTTCCTCAGCACCCAGAAATTGGGCCTTTGTCCCTACAACTCCATGGAAATTCTTCTTGTCAAGGTTACCAATGATTTCTATCTGAAAGAAATTTCTGTCTGTCCTTCTAGTTTCTTCTGGCTGGTCTAAGAATTAAATTGATGTGAAATAAGTTAAGTGGAGAAAAAGAAATTTAATAACATGTACACATGGGAGAGATCCAGGAAAACTGAGTAACTCACCAAAACTGTTGAAATCCTCACACAAATACCATCATCAGCTAGAGACAAAGAGGATGTTGGGGTAGTAGTTTGGGACTTCAGAGGGAAGGAAGGCAACCCAAAGATAGAAAACAAATGTTTGGTAAACAAATGTTTGCTGGGCTAACTGTAACGTTGCAGAGACAATGGGATACAGAGTGAACTCTGACCTCTAGACCCTGCCTAGAGTTCAGTCACCACACATAAACTGTATTCTGTGCAGGTATCTCTGGTAGCAGCTCTAATCTGGGGACAAGCCTCTATTTAAATTAGTTTAGGCAGTTAGGGAGAAGGTTAAACTTTCTTCCTGAGTCTTGTGGGCCTTGAATATTTTAGCTAGAATAATCAGCATGCTAAAGGGACACTTTGAGGTGGCACGTTTTGCTCCCCGACACTTCCTTGTAGGCAAATCCATACAAACTTTTCTGTTTATGTATCATTCATTCTGTCTAAGCATTTGGAATTCTCTGTCCCTGCCACATTCTCCTCTGACTTCTGTGACCCCACTCTTTCTGTTTTTCTGCCTTAAATGTTGTCCATCTCTCTTCATTATTAATTTCCTGCTGTTGTGAGTACTTTAAAAGTAAGATAGAAATGTGGTTTAGTTTGAGAACAGAAGGAAAGAGGACATGTGAATTGAATTGACCAAGAATTAATTCTTCTTCATAAAAATATCATCAAGATATTTTTGTTTTTGACTTCCCTGGTGGTCCAGTGGTTAGGAATCTGCTTTCCAGTCCAGGGGACGTGTTTGATCCTTGGACGAGGAATATCCCACATGACAAAGGGCAACTAAGCCCGTGCACCATAACTACTTAGCTGGTGTGCCCTACAGCCCAGGCTGTGCAACGAGAGAAGCCACTGCGATGAGGAGCCACCGCGATGAGAATCACACCCAACAAAACCAGAGAGTAGCCCCTGCTCACTGCAACTAGAGAAAGCCCACACAGCAAGGACTCAGTGAAGCCAAAAATAAATACTTTTTTAAAATAAAGATTATTTGGGGACTAGACAAGCTGATTTTAAAATTTACATGAAAAAAATGAACAAACAAGAATAACCAATGGAATAAAATCTTAAGAAGAAGGGGGACAATGAGGTGAAAATAATGGTCTTACCAGATATTACAACATATTTATAAAGCCTCAGTAATTACAACAGAATGGTATCAGCGTGTGAGTGTGAGTAGATAGAACAGTGAATTGGAATAGGAAAATGTTAGCAAATGGCAACCCACTCCAGTGTTCTTGCCTGGAGAATCCCAGGGACGGGGGAGCCTGGTGGGCTGCCGTCTATGGGGTCGCACAGAGTCGGACACGATTGAAGCGACTTAGCAGCAACAGCAGCTGCTCAGCGACTCTTTGGGACTCCATGGGCCATTCCCTTCTCTAGGGGATTTTCCTGACCCAGGGATCAAACCCAAGTCTTCTGCACTGTAGGTGGATTCTTTACCATCTGAGCCACCAGGGAAGCCCCCCAGAATAGCAAATCTGGATCCAAACACAATACACATGGGAATTCAATCTGTGATAAGAAGGCCAAATAATGGGATAATGATAGACTACTCTAAATTTTTAACACCCCTATTCCTTTATTTTCTGTCTTGGGCCGTCTTTTTGTCTCCTTTCCTTGGCATGTAAATATGCTTAAGTGTCTCTTATTAAATATCAGAAAGCAACACTCCCTCCCTTCCTGTATCATCTTAGTTAACCACTCTTTCTGTTATATTTTGCACCTAAGTTCTCTTGAAAGAATAGTCTTTTACACAGTCTCCACTTCTTCCCCTTGAAAAAAACATAAAATAAATTTATATTGGTTTATGTTTAGTTATGAAGCAAAAAGATAATACAGAAGACTATTTTAATAACTTGAAGTGTAAAAAGAAAAAGGTTGTAATTAATACTTGTTATCTTGAGAATGGAATTACAAGGATCTTTTATAGCCAAAATCTACTATTCAGTACAATGGCCACTAACCACATGTGGCTACTGAACACTTGAATGTGGCTAATCTGAGTTGAAACGTGCTATAAGACACACACTGGATTCTGAAGTTTTAATGAAAAAACAAAATGTAAAATAACTCTTTACTAATCCTTTCTGCTGATTACATATCAAAACAATAACATTTTTATATATTATTTAAAATGAAAATTTATTAAGATTAATTTCACATGTTTCTATCTCTTTTTAAAGCGGTTGCAAGAAAGTTTTAAATTACATCTGTGGCTTGCATTTTACTTATGTACAGTGGACTATTTATGGTTTAAAGAGTTGAAGCTAAATGTTTTTATTTCTTACTGTTTTATTGTGGTTAAAAAAATACATATAACATAAAATTTACCAACTCAGCGACTCTTTGGGACTCCATGGGCCATTCCCTTCTCTAGGGGATTTTCCTGACCCAGGGATCAAACCCAAGTCTTCTGCACTGTAGGTGGATTCTTTACCATCTGAGCCACCAGGGAAGCCCCCCAGAATAGCAAATCTGGATCCAAACACAATACACATGGGAATTCAATCTGTGATAAGAAGGCCAAATAATGGGATAATGATAGACTACTCTAAATTTTTAACACCCCTATTCCTTTATTTTCTGTCTTGGGCCGTCTTTTTGTCTCCTTTCCTTGGCATGTAAATATGCTTAAGTGTCTCTTATTAAATATCAGAAAGCAACACTCCCTCCCTTCCTGTATCATCTTAGTTAACCACTCTTTCTGTTATATTTTGCACCTAAGTTCTCTTGAAAGAATAGTCTTTTACACAGTCTCCACTTCTTCCCCTTGAAAAAAACATAAAATAAATTTATATTGGTTTATGTTTAGTTATGAAGCAAAAAGATAATACAGAAGACTATTTTAATAACTTGAAGTGTAAAAAGAAAAAGGTTGTAATTAATACTTGTTATCTTGAGAATGGAATTACAAGGATCTTTTATAGCCAAAATCTACTATTCAGTACAATGGCCACTAACCACATGTGGCTACTGAACACTTGAATGTGGCTAATCTGAGTTGAAACGTGCTATAAGACACACACTGGATTCTGAAGTTTTAATGAAAAAACAAAATGTAAAATAACTCTTTACTAATCCTTTCTGCTGATTACATATCAAAACAATAACATTTTTATATATTATTTAAAATGAAAATTTATTAAGATTAATTTCACATGTTTCTATCTCTTTTTAAAGCGGTTGCAAGAAAGTTTTAAATTACATCTGTGGCTTGCATTTTACTTATGTACAGTGGACTATTTATGGTTTAAAGAGTTGAAGCTAAATGTTTTTATTTCTTACTGTTTTATTGTGTTAAAAAAATACATATAACATAAAATTTACCATATTCGCCATTTTTAAGTGTACATTTTCAAGGTGCATTTTTATGCACCTTATTCTGCGACCTATCTTGCCCATAAAATTGGTACAGTGCAGGGCTTTTTTAAGCAAGCTTTTCGGGTCACACACCCCACCCCCCGAATTAATTAATTCGGTCCCTTCTCCTGGGTTTAAAATCTATTTGCTCCTCAAACACCTAAAACTCCACATACGCAACTCTGACTGTCCTGTCCCCACCCCTTGCTAAGCTCACCTCTCTCACCTGCTTATTCCTGTGTGCCTTCTGTCCCTGACACATTCTAACTCTACTGTCATGCCAATAATACCCAACTAGTTTCTGGGAGTGAGCCAAGAAAACTCTTTCTTGTGCTCACTTCTATTTGTCCCCTGGGGGGTTATCTACTCTATTTCCTAAAGAGTTCTCAAGTTAGTCCATTTTCTTCATCCTGTAGCCATTTGTCTAGTTCAGACCTCTATTCTCTCACCTATTGAGAAGCCATCTCTTAACTGGCATCTGAGGGTGTTTTTTGATACCTAATATCTTTATATGAATAAAATACAGGAGTCATACAAAATCTCCCATGTAATTTTTAAGGTAATAACCCAAGTAGTATTTTCTAGAATCCTCATATAAATAGCAGTTCAATAGTATTTTCCCAGCACCTACTTAACGCCTTGCACCAGGCTGAGCTGAGGGATGCCAAGATCAAAAAGATCCTTTCTTTCCCCCAAGAATGTCACAAACTGACATTTATCTTCCCGACCCAGGGATGGAACCTGGGTCTCCTGCATCGCAGGCAGATTCTTTACCATCTGAGCCACCAGGGAAGCCCAGCTGGCATATAAACACTTATACAAACAAATGTATTTTATTGTGTCTTGTACTAACTGCAGTGGGACAATGTAGGAAGTAATAAACACCCAATTCTCTCAGATTCATCCTCCATTCTGGTGCCAGAGGATCTTTCTAGATCCCATCTCCTACAGGATAAAGGCGACCTCCCTACCCCCAGTAGCTGGATTCCCCACAACCTGGACTTTCATCCCCTTCTTTGTCCCTCTTGCCCCTATTCTTCAGCCAAACTGAATGCTTATGAAGTTTCTGGGTTTTGCCATGTCTCCAGGCCTTTGTATATGCTTTTCTGCTCCCCCCCCAAAACCCTTTTTCTTGTTTGTGGGTATGTCTGGTGGATCACTTCCTCTATGAAACCTCCCCTGTCCTCCTAGGTTGGACAGTCACAGCCTTCTGCTGTTGTCCCTTTATACTTGAAACCAGGCTCTATTAAGGCACCCGCCACAACAAAATGTGTTAAGAAGCAAATGTGTTGTGCACTTTATAACAGTTTTATTGAGACTATTCACATACTATATAATTTACCCATTTAAAGTGTAAAACTGAATTGATTTTATTATATTCACAGAATCATGCATCCGTCACCACAATCAACTTTAAAACACTTTTATTACATCAAAGAGAAACCCCATATCTCTAAGCCATCACCCCTCAACTTACCCTTTCGCCCCAGCCCCAGTAACTTCCAATCTCTACTCTGTCTCTAGGTTTGCCTCCTCTGGACATTTTGTGTAAGTGAAACCATACAATATATAGTCTTTTGTGACTGGATTATTTCTCTTAGTATAATGTCTCCAAGGTTCATCCATATTGTAGCATGTAACAGAACTTCATTCCTGAATACTTTTCTATTGTAAGAATATCCCATATTTTGTTTATCCATTCATCAGTTGATGGGCATCTGAGTTGTTTCCACATAGGAAAACAACTAGTTGTTTTAGTTGTCCTAGTTACTGCTAGGAACATTTGTCTACAAGTGTTTGTGTAGACGTATATTTTCATTTCTCATGGGTATGTACCTGGGTGTGGAGTGCTGGATCATATTAAAACTGTATGTTTCACTGTTTGAGGCACTGCAAAGCTGTTTTCCAGAGCAGCTGCATTATTTTATAATTCTACCGGCAGTTTGTGACTATTCTAATTTTTCCACATCATCATCAACACTATTATCATCTGTCTTTTTACTATAGCTATCCTAAAAGGTGTAAAGTGATAGTTCATTGTTGTTATGATTGTATTTTCCTAATAGCTAAAGATATTGAATATCTTGTCATGTGTTAATGGTCATCTACATAACATTTCTTTGGAGAAATGTCAATTCAAAGTCTTTATTCGCTTCTTAATTGTGTTGTTTGCTTAACTGCTGTTGAGTTGTTGTTGCTGTTGAGTTGCTAAGTGATGTCCCACTCTTTGCAACCCGATGGATTGCAGCACACCAGGCTTTCCTGTCCTTCACTATCTACCAGAGTTTGCACAAACTCATGTCCATTGAGTTGATGATGCTATCTAACCATCTCATCCTATGCCATTTCCTTCTCCTTTTGCTTTCAATCATTCCTAGTATCAGGGTCTTTTCCAATGAGTTGGCACTTTCCATCGGGTGGCCAAAGTATTGGAGCTTCAGCTTCAGTACCAGTCTTCCTAGTGAATATTCAGGGTTGATTTCTTTTAAGATGGACTAGTATGATCTCCATCCAGTTCAAGGGACTCCCAAGAAGTCTTCTCCAGCACCACAACTCAAAGGCATCAGTTCCTCTGCACTCAGCCTTCTTTATGGTCCAACTCTCATATCCATACATGACTACTGAAAAAGCCATAGCTTTGACTAGATAGAGCTTTGCTGGCAAAGTGATATCTCTGCTTTTTAATATGCTGTCTAGGTTTTTCATAGCTTTTTTCCCAAGGAGCAAGCATCTTTTAATTTCATGGCTGCAGTCACCACCTGTGGTGATTTTGAAGCCCAAGACAATGAAATCTGCCACTGTTTCCACTTTTTTTCCTTTTATTTTTCATGAAGTGATGGGACTGGATGTCATGATCTTAGTTTTTTGACTATTGAGTTTTAAGCCAGCTTTCTCACTCTCCTCTTTCACCTTCATCAAGAGGCTCTTTAGTTCCTCTCCACTTTCGGCCATTAGAGTGGTATCATCTGCATATCTGAGGTTGCTAATATTTCTCCCAGTAATCTTGATTCTAGCTTGTGAATCATCCAGCTAGGTCTTTCCATGATGTACTCTGAATATAAGTTAAATAAGCAGGTTGACAATATATGACCTTGTTGTACTCCTCTCCCAATTTCGAACCAGTCTGTTGTTCCATGTAAGGTTCTAAAACTGATCCTTCTTGACCTGCATACAGGTTTCTCAGGGGACAGGGAAGGTGGTCTGATATTCCTGTCTCTTTGAGGATTTTCCACTGTGTGTTCTGATCCACACCATCAAAGTCTTTAGCATAGTCAATAAAGCAGAAGTAGATGTGTTTTCTGGAATTGTTGTTTTCTCTATGATCCAACAAATGTTGGCATTTTGATCTCTGATTCCTCGGCCTCTTCAAAACCCAGCTTGCGCATTTGGAAGCTCTTCATTCATGTGCTGCTGAAGACTAGCTGGAAGGATTTTGAATATAACCTTGCTATTAATAGCATGTGAAATGAGTACAATTGTACAGTAGTTTGAACACTTTTTGGCATTGATCTTCTTTGGAATTGCAATAAAAACTGACCTTTTCCAGTCCTGTGGCCACTGCTGAGTTTTCCAAATTTGCTGACATACTGAGTGCAGCACTTTAACAGCATCATATTTTAAGGTTTTAAATAGCACAGCTGGAATTCCATCACCTCTACTAGCACTGTTCAGCATAATGCTTCCTAAGGCCCACTTGACTTCACACTCTGGGATGTCTGGCTCTAGATGAGTGAACACACCATCATGGTTATTTGGTCATTAGATCTTTTTTTGTATAGTTCTTCTATGTTTTCTTGCCACTTCTTTTTAATCTCTTCTGGTTCTGTTAAATCCTTACCATTTCTGTCCTTTATCGTGCCCATCTTTGCATAAATGTGCCTTTGATATCTCCATTTTCTCAACAAGATCTCTAGTCTTCCCCATCCTATTGCCTTCTTCTATTTCTTTGCGATGTTCACTTAAGAAAGCTTTATTATCTCTCCTTGCTTTTCTCTGGAACTCTGCATTCAGTTGGGTGTATCTTTCCCTTTCTCCTTCACCTTTCACTTCTCTTCTTTTCTCAGCTATTTGTAAAACCTCCTGAGACAACTACTTTGCCTTCTTGCATTTCCTTTTCGTTGGGATGATTTTGGCCACTGTCTCCTGTATATGGACAGAGGTCTTATGAACCTCTGTCCATAGTTCTTCAGGCACTCTATCAGATCTAATCCCTTGAATCTATTCATCACCTCCACTGTATAATCATAACGGATTTGATTTAAGTCATACCTGAATGGCCTAGCGGTTTTCTCTACTTTTCTCAAGTTAAGCCTGGATTTTGCAATAAGGAGCACATGATCTGAGCCGCAGTCAGCTCCAGGTCTTGATTTTGCTGACTGTGTAGAGCTTCTCCATTTTTGACTGCAAAGACTATAATCAATCTGATTTTAGTTTTGACCATCTGATGATGTCTGATTTTCTCAAGTTAAGCCTGGATTTTGCAATAAGGAGCACATGATCTGAGCCGCAGTCAGCTCCAGGTCTTGATTTTGCTGACTGTGTAGAGCTTCTCCATTTTTGACTGCAAAGACTATAATCAATCTGATTTTAGTTTTGACCATCTGATGATGTCTGTGTGTAGAGTCATCTCATGTGTTGTTGGATATCTTTTCTAGACGTTAAGCTCTTATCAAGTATGTGATTTGTAAACATTTTCCCACATTCTGTGGGCTGTCTTTCTACTCTGTTGAGAATGTTTCTTTGATGCACAGAGTTTTTTTTTTTTTTTAATAGCTACTTATTTATTTACCTATTTCAGGTCTTATTTATGGCATGTGGGATCTAATTCCTTGACCAGGGATCGAATCAGGGTCCCCTGCCCTGGAAGTTTAGACTCTTAGCCATTGAACCACCAGGGAAGTCCCCACAAAAGTTTTTAATTTTGACAGAAGCTGTTTATCTATTTTTCTTTTATTGGCTGTATTTGTGATTTCACATTGAAGACACCAAAATTACGAAGATTTTCTGCTATGTTTTCTTCTAAGAGTTTTATAGCTTTAGCTCTTATGTTTAGCTTGTCAATCCACTTTAAGCTCTTTTCTTATGTGTCACTGGCCTATACTGAGCTATTTTTCTTTTTACTGTGGAGTTGTAAACCACTTATTTTTATGCATTTATATATGCTAGTCTTCTCTTTTAGTTTGTGATTTCCTTGAGGCAGAGATGGACTTCCTGATTTTGGCATCCTCAGAACCCAACTTGGTGTTAAGCACAAAATAGATGTTGAAAAACTACTTATTGAATTGAGTTTGCTCAATATTTCTGTGGAGAACTACTCACTTTGTAAGAACGTATATGGCATATTTTGCATTCCAGCTAGTATTCAGGGTCTGAAATAACGTGCATACTTTTATTGCCTTTTCTTTATGTTTTCAGTCTCTCTTGCTGAATGAATTTCTCTTGCTGGTTTAATTCAAGCCTGAATTCTGCTGGTTTCTCCATCTTTTCTTGGAAGCTTTTAATAGTCAATCCCCTTTTCTTTGCAATCTTCCTAAAACAGAATAAAGTGGGTAAGAGAGTATCCAAAGCAGGTGAGGTCAATCCCATGAGTACAGACAGGGTAACAGGCCCTTGACAACCTGGACTGTGTGCATGCTAAGTTGCTTCAGTCATGTCTGACTCTTTGTGACCCCGCGGACAGTAGCCCACCAGGCTCCTCTGTCCAAGGGATTCTCTAGGCGAGAATACTGGAGTGGGTTGCCATGCCCCCCTCCAGGGAATCTGCCCAATCCAGGGATGGAACCCAGGTTTCTTAAGCCTCCTGCATTGGCAGGCAGGGTCATTACCACTAGTGCCACCTGGGAAGCCTTACAACCTGGAGTACATCTTACCTAATGGATAGCCACTCCTATGCCCACACATATTCAATGTTACATGGTTTTGAAAATGTGAATATTTATGAGAAGTTGCCAACCTTTTAAGTATTAGTAGCTATTAAAAAAATACAGCAACATGATTTTTAAACAAACACCTCAGGAGGACAGAGTTTATATCTTTGATTCACATATATTAACTCATGTTAAATTACCCACTCTAGCTTGGGTTGCAGTCTTTAAAGTCTATTAAATTTCTTTTGCCAAACAAAGTACTTATTGTCAAACGTGCCTTAGCTTGTCATACTTATTATTTATACCATGCTGATTTAATCCCCAACTTTGACCAAACATAAAACATTGGATGCCTACCCTGAGGAATTTCTGTCTTCCCTTGCACTTCAGGGAATTAGTGGATTAGACAAAGAAATCGCAGACGGGTTATTAAATGCAGAAAAACAAACTTGCCCAAAGAAGCACTTTAAATATATAATCATGCCTTATACTCTGAGAAAAATCAGAACTTTTGACCTAGTTCTCTCAGTACAAATATTCGATTATATGATGAATAAAATCAAGGTTTACAAGTAAGTTGCTATATTTCTTTGAATGATTTCTAATGCTGTATAAAATGTTGCTGGTAGCTAAATACCACTTTCAGTAAGCTCAAAATTTTCCTTGTTCAAGGAGTTCTGGTTCTCAGCTGAAAGTTCTCTGAATCGTGGTAAACCAAGCAGGAACTTAAAGGAGCTACCAAGCAATTGTTTGTATGATAGGGGAGGAAAGCTCTTCTCTTCTTCCCTTCCAGGTGGCTAGTCTAGTAATTAAATGGACATAAAACAGATTAATGGGAGAAAAACTAATTTAATTTTGTATGTACAGAAGTCCATGAAAATATGGGACTCAGTTCTAATGAGGAGAACGAACCTGGAGACTATTATACAGAGTGAAGTAAGTCAGAAAAAGAAAAACAAATATCGTATATTAAGACATATATATGGACTCTAGAAAGATGGTACTGATGAACCTATTTGCAAGGCAGCAGTAGAGATGCAAATACAGAGAGCAGACTTGTGGACACAGCAGAGGAGGGAGAGGGTGGGAAAAATCAAGAGAATTGGGTGGAAACAACATGCCACCCTATGAAAAGTAGACACAGTGGGAATTTGCTGTGACTCAAGGAACTCAAACCAGGGCACTGTGACAGCCTAGAGGGGTGGGATGGGGTGAGAGGTGGGAGGGGAGTTCAGGAGGGAGTGATGTATATATCAGTTCAGTTCAGTTCAGTTGCTTAGTCGTGTCCAACTCTTTGTGACCCCATGAATCG
>SJYC01085664.1:0-13546 GCA_006408675.1 Madoqua kirkii | reverse complement strand
ATAAGATTTGATAATTGGGTTATATTATTTGAAATTCCTTTTAAAATTTCTGTTTATCTCAAACTGGATTAAAGACCTAAATGTAAAATAGGATACTATAAAAATCCTAGAGGAAAATAAGGGCAATACACTCTTTAACATAAATTTCAGTAATATCTTTTTGGATCTTTGTCATAGGTGCATATCTAGACAAAACTATACTTTGAAAATATATTTTCACCCTAACATTCACTACACACTACTAACAATAGCCAAGACATGGAAGCAACCTAAATGTCCACTGAAAGATGAATGGATAATGAAAATGTAGTATATTCATACAATGGAATATTATTGAGCCATAAAAATGAAATAATGCCATTTTAGGAACACGGATAGATCTAATCATACTAAGTGAAACAAGCCAGACAGGAAAAGACAAATATCTCATGATATAGCTTATATGAGGAACCTAATATATATATATACATATGAACTCATATTACAAGACAGAAAGACTCACAGACATAAAAAACAAACTTATGATTACCAAAGTGGGAATGGGGTAGTCATAAATTTGGAGTTAGTGATTAACACATACAAACTATTCTATATAAAATAATTAACAAGTACCTATTGTATGGGCTTCCCTTGTGGCTCAGCTGGTAAAGAATCTGCCTGTAGTGAGGGAAACCTGGGTTTGATCCCTGGATTGGGAAGATACCCTGAAGAAGGGAAAGTCTACCCACTCTAGTATTCTGGCCTATCAGTAAATCTGGAAGACCCAGAAGTGGCCACAGGACTGGAAAACGTCAATCCTCATCTCAATTCCCGTGAAAGGTAGTACTGAACAATGTTCTAACCACTGGACAATTGTACTCATCTCCCATGCTAGTAAGATCACGCTTAAAATCTTACATGTTAGCCTTCAACATTACACAAACCAAGAACTTCTAGATGTCAAATCTGGGTTTAGAAAAG
Source organism: Madoqua kirkii (assembly GCA_006408675.1). Lineage (NCBI taxonomy): Eukaryota > Metazoa > Chordata > Mammalia > Artiodactyla > Bovidae > Madoqua > Madoqua kirkii. Next base: position 12,586 of record SJYC01085664.1, on the reverse strand, counting down.
GCAGAGGAACCAGAAATTGTCAACATTCGCTGGGTGATAGAGAAAGCAAGGGAATTCCAGAAGACTTTTACCACTGTTTCATCGACTATGCTAAAGCCTTAGATTGTGTAGGTTATATGTAACAAACTGTGGAAAGCTCTTCAAAAGATGGGAATACCAGACCATCTTACCTGTCTCCCGAGAAACCTGTATGTGGATCAAGAAGCAACAGTTAAGTTAGAAAAGTGTATGGAAAAACTGGTTCAAGATTGAGAAAGGAGTACTACAGGGCTGTCTGTTGTCACCCTGCTTATTTAACTTATACACTGAGCACATCATGAGAAACGCCAGACTAGATGAGCTCCAAGCTGGAATTGACAGGTGGAGAAACATCAACAACCTCAGCTACGTGGATGATACCACACTAATGGCAGAAAGCGAAGAGGAACTAAAAAACTTCTTGATGAGGGTAAAGGAGGAGAGTATAAAAGCCGGCTTAAAACTAAATATTTAAAAAATTAAGATCATGGCATTTGGCCTCATTACTTCATGGCAAATAGAAGGGGGAAAGGTGGAAGCGGGGACAGATTTCCTCTTCTTGGACTCTAAAGTCACTGCGGTTGGTGATTGCAGCCATTGAATTAGAAGACAATTGCTTCTTGGCAGGAAAGCTATGACAAACCTAGACTGTGCATTGAAAAGCAGAGAGATCACTCTGCCAAAAAAGGTCCATATAGTCAAGGCTATGTTCTTTCCAGTAGTCACATCCCATTGTGAGAGCTGGATTCTAAAGGAAGCAGAGCATCAAAGAATTGTTGCCTTCAAACTGTGATGCTGGAGAAGACTCCCAAGAGTCTGTTGGATAGTGAAGAGGTCAAACCAGTCAATTTGAAAGGAAAGCAATCCTGAATACTCACTGGAAGGGTTGAAGCTGAAGCACCAGCATTCTGGTCACTGGATGGGAACAGCTGATTCATTGGAAATGTCCCTGATGCTGGGAAAACTTGGGGGCAGGAGAAGATGGTGACAGAAGATGGGATATTTGTATTGCATCAGTGGTCCAGTGAACATGAACTTGAGCAAACTCTGGGAGATGGCAAGGGACAGGGAGGCCTGGTATACTGTGGCCCATGGGGTTGTGAAGAGTTGGACACAACTGGGTGACTGAACAAGAACAAGATATGGAAACAACCTAAGTGTCATCCATGGATAAATGGATCAAAAAATCATGGCATATATATGCACGCATATGTGTACACACACATACAATGCAATATAATTCAGCATGAGAAAAAAAGAATGAAATCTTGCCATTCATCACAACATGGATGGACCTCAAGGACATTATGCTAGGTGAAATAAGCCAGAGAAATACAAATGCCATATGATCTCTCTTATATATGAAATCTAAAAATTAATTCAAAATAAAAATCAGCTCAGATACAGAGAACAGATTGGTGGTTGCCAGAGGCAGGGGTGGGGCAGGTGATAGGAGAAATGGGTGAACAGTTTTTCTTTGGTTTAAGTAAATTGAGTGCCGCTGAGTAAAAACTTAAAATATAAAAGAAAAAAAATTCTGATACTTTGAAGAGAAAGCAAATGCATGAAGTGAAAAGTCTTTTAAATTATTTTTAATAGTGTAAAATATTTTATGATCTAGGGAAATCAGAATGTATATTTATACATTCTGCTCTATTGAGAAGGTATTTATTTACAGTTCATACTTATTTTCTCAGGGCCTTGAACTCTTAACAATCTCCTTTGAAAAGTTTGATAGTAGCATGAGAACACAGAATAGAATTATTCTACACAGTAAATGTCGATGTGGTTAGAGTTCATATTAGTGTCACATTAATGAAGTTCAACACCCTAGATTATTGGTCACATATTACCTAGAATATCTTCATTACTGTTCCTCATATTCATTATAACTGTTCTTTAATTACTGTACACAATTAACTGATAATGTGTATGTGAGTATATACATTATTAGCTACTCACCAAAATCTGGAGTAAATCTTGAGTAGCAATAAGTCATGTATTAGAGATTCACTGGAGTCTATAGCCTCTCTTAGGAAGATAGTTTACATTCAACAGACATTTGCTAGTTGACTGATTTTATGATTGTCAATTTTTAAAAGTTTTGGCAGAATAATGGGTATCTTTTCATCACTCAAGTTGAAACGAGTATTTATCATTCTCTCTACTCACAGTTACCTCAGCATCAGATGCATCTCCTTCCTTGGTCCATCTCAGGGTACCATTAATATGAATACATTCACAATAATGTTTATTCACCTCAATCTATTACATTCTGACATTGCCTTTTGATCTCTTCAACCCTGGTAACTATTACCACATTAAGCAACCTTTTACAATTATTAGTATTTAGAAAAGAATAACCCAAGGAGCAATTAAACGTGTTGCCCTCCATGTAGTCTGTAATTTTCCCTTTTCCTATTAAGCAGTGGACTTGGACTCTTCAGTGCCATTCTTTCGCTTCTCAGGCACTTACAGTAAGTGTTTCCTTATTTCTTTTTGTGACCTCTGCTAATCGGGTTTCATTCCATGACTCTGTCTCCTGACTTTGCCCTAACACAGACCAAGTAATTACTACTCTTACATTTTTACCTTGTAACTACATTTTCTTTGCCTTTTTAAATGTAATTTCAATAGTGCCCTATACTCAAGTTAGGGCATTCTAGGTTTCTGAAGGTGATTTTCTGAGATGAGACATATAATCAAAGTCCTAACTATTTCTGTTCATAGCACTTACTAGAACACATAGTACATTAGTCTTTCTGCACTTAAAAACATCAGAAATTTGAAACATTGATTTCAAACAGAAAATGAACTTTACTATGAATATTTGTTTACTTTTCAAGGAGCAAAGTTCTATTGAAACACTACATTTGATTGAGATTAACATAAACGCACTGCTGCTGCTGCTGCTGCTGCTAAGTCGCTTCAGTCGTGTCCGACTCTGTGTGAACCCATAGATGGCAGCCCACTAGGCTCCCTCGTCCCTAGGATTCTCCGGGCAAGAACACTGGAGTAGGTTGCCATTACCTTCTCCAATGTATGAAAGTAAAAAGTGAAAGTGAAGTCGCTCAGTCGTGTCCAACTCTTTGCAACCCCATGGACTGCAGCCTACCAGGCTCCTCTGTCCATGGGATTTTCCAGGCAAGAGTACTGGAGTGGGATGCCATTACTACTACGTGTAAAATAGGGCTTCCCAACTGGTGCTAGTGGTAAAGAATTCATCTACCAATGCAGGAAATGCAAGACCCGGGTGAGATCCCTGGGTCGGGAAGATCCCCTGGAAATGACAACCCACTCCAGTATTCTTTCCTGACTAATCCCATAGACAAAGGAGCTTGGCGGGCTGCAGTCCACGGGGTTACAAGAGAGTCAGACACAACTGAGTGACCAAGCATGCACATATGCATAAAATAAGAAGCAAAGGCCTACTGTATAGTACGAGGAACTATATGCATATCTTATACTAACTTGTAACGGACAAGAGTCTGAAAAAGTACTTATACATATATATATATTTGTATGTATATAACTATATATATGCTGCTGCTACTACTGCTAAGTCACTTCAGTTGTGTCCAACTCTGTGACCCCACAGACGGCAGCCCACCAGGCTCCCCTGTACCTGGGATTCTCCAGGCAAGAACACTGGAGTGGGTTACCATTTCCTTCTCCAATGCTTGAAAGTGAAAAGTGAAAGTGGAGTCGCTCAGTCGTGTCCAACTCTTTGCAACCCCATGGACTGCAGCCTACCAGGCTCCTCTGTCCATAGGATTTTCCAGGCAAGAGTACTGGAGTGGGATGCCATTACTACTACGTGTAAAATAGGGCTTCCCAACTGGTGCTAGTGGTAAAGAATTCATCTACCAATGCAGGAAATGCAAGACCCGGGTGAGATCCCTGGGTCGGGAAGATCCCCTGGAAATGACAACCCACTCCAGTATTCTTTCCTACTCTGTGACCCCACAGATGGCAGCCCACCAGGCTCCCCTGTACCTGGGATTCTCCAGGCAAGAACACTGGAGTGGGTTACCATTTCCTTCTCCAATGCTTGAAAGTGAAAAGTGAAAGTGGAGTCGCTCAGTCGTGTCCAACTCTTTGCAACCCCATGGACTGCAGCCTACCAGGCTCCTCTGTCCATAGGATTTTCCAGGCAAGAGTACTGGAGTGGGGTGCCATTGCCTTCTCCAACTATATATATATATATGGAATTATCTTTCTGTATATTTGAAATTCAACATTGTATGTTAACTATACTTCAATTAAAAAAAAACACTACATTTGAACCTATAAATGTAAGACTAAATAGGCACAAAGAAACAAAATTATGCAATGATAATCAACACAGTTTTTTTGTTAATTTTGCTAGCATCTAATTTATTCTATGGGAGGAAAAATGAAATTCTGGTATAAAATAAAATTCTTCTCATTGTCAATTGATGTTTCACACAATTCTAAGTATACTAGATAGTTCATGCTTACTGAGAAGTGTGTGCATGAAGAACTCTGGTAATGAACTTGAAGGTCTAGCAGTTCACATTCTTCAAGGGGACAATCGGTTCCCAAACCTTATTATTCAGCATGACCAGCCACATATCTGGCAGGGCTTGATTTGGCAATGGAATAAGAACTCCAAATATTTTGTTTACTTTTAGTTTGTTCTAAAACTGTGAAGAATGCCATCTCCTTTTCCACCCTAGGATTCTAGGGCTTTCAAAGGTGATCTCTTGAGTAGTAAATATTTCTGAGGTCATTCTGACTCATGAAGAGAAAACAATAAACACACATTATTAGAATTCAATTTTAAGTTCACTAAGTGTCTATCTACTGTAATGTTAATCTTGTGCTTCTTGAGCTTTTCTTTATCTTTCCAGATTCTCTGAAAATTCCATTTGAGATATTGAAAATACACACACACACACACACACACACACACACACACACAGCTACTTTCTTTCAGTAAGTGGTAAGTAGAATTGATCACTCAGCCTAAAATAGAGTATGCAAAGCAGAGATATATATATTTGCTTTGATTTATGGCAATGTGTGTATTTCAGCTTAATGAAGATTTTCCTCCTGGGAACTGTTAGAGAATGGATTGTAGTGTTTTGATGTAGAAGGGAGAAGGAGATCTTGTTTTGTTCTGATTGGTTTCCCTATTTAATCCCAGGCAGTCTCGAGGAGTTGTGCAGCAACAGCTGAACATTCTTTAAAGGTGAACAAAATTTTTGACATAAAATAGATTGAAACTAAAACAAGGAAACTTACTTTGATTGGCCTATGGGATATTTGGTGTATTAGACCTTTGCAGAGTACACACATGGAAAAGAATGCAATTGTCCAGCAAAAATTTTGTCCCACTAGGCATCTTTTTTATATTATGAATTTTTATCATTTTGCTGGAATATAAAAGAATCATGATTGACAACTTAAAACCTAAATATGCTACCGAGGCAGCACCAGGGCAGCAATGGCACAGAAGAGAAGGAAGGAGATTGAGTGACTGTCAATGATCATAATTGTGTGCATGGCACTAGGAGCTCTGTGCACAGCACAAAGTCTAAATGAAACGTCTCTCTCCATGGGTCTCAGAGTCTGACGTGATCATACTGACAACCAAAAAGGGGCTGCTTTATATTTTTTTCTTTGAAAAAGGAGTTCTTTTTTATTTCCCTTTGTCAGTCACTTGGTAGTGGCATCTCCCTGAGTGAAGAAAATGCATGAGACATGTCTGAGTGATCAGCATCCAAAACAGACTAAGTCAACATGGACTTCTAATGTAAGCTTTATTGCCTTTTCATGACTTAAAACTATGTCCATTTTAGAAAATCTAAACTAGCACAAAATTAAAAATTTTTCACAAGCATATTTTTCAGAGATAACCTCTATTAATATTTTGCTTATATTTCCCCAAACAGTTAACAATTTGTAGTCATACATCTAAATGTAAAGACTTTAGACACATTTGGGGCTAGAGTCTGTATTTTTGGTACATTGCCACTTCTAAATCATTTTATCAGTAACAATTTTCCATTGCTTTAAAGACTCTTCATTATCATTTTCACGTTTTGGCAGCTCAGTTATATGACTGTCCTCGAGTTTATTTGTAAATCATACTTATAAAATAAATGTATTTTTCAGGGTCCAGGGTAAGAATGTCTAAAACAATAAATATTTTGGTGGAGAAATATAATCATTTTCTTCTTTTTCCCCTCTATCTTTGCTCAAGTCACTCAGACTTTTTAGTTAGCTCTCATTTCAAGAGGAATCACATGTATATTCTCATCTTTCAACCAAATGATTCTACTATAGTATTTGATAACTTCTTGCTTCTAATTTTATTAGAGTATTACTTGAAAAATTATTTAAAATAGAGATACTTAGACATACTAAGCTTTTATATTTAATGATTGATGGTGGCCTAAGAAAAATTCTCAATGTTCCTACTATTTATTAAGAGGATACATTATTTTTGTGGAAATGCTGCTTTTTCTTGTTCAGAAATACTTTTCACTCAGCATAAAAGAGTCTCTCTTTTCTCCTTTCTCTCCTCCATCTTAATTAGAGGAATATGTGATATGTTACTCAGAAGCCCTATAGAAGTGATCTAAACATTATTCAGACATTCAAATTCCATAGTGCACATTCTTTTTTCCTTCCTTAAGCTTACGCTGTTTACTTACCTAATGATATTTATTACAATTTTATTTCTAAGATTGCTATTGGTATTAATTGCACAAATAATTGTGTCCCTTCTGCCATAATCTAATGTCTTTTCTTGCTAATGATCATTTAATACCCTAAAGTTATATGCTTTTATTAAAAGTGTAATATTTTGTCATTTACCCAAAAAGTCATTGCACAGAATTGATAAGCACTGTTTTTTCCCTTTGATTTGGCTTAAATACCATGACTGAAATATTTTTCCCTAAGTATGTTTTAAAATAAGGATGACTACAGATTACTATTTACAGAAATAGGCAGAGTTTTCTCTGGGTTCTTAGAAGAGATCGGGAAGAGGAAGCTGACTAGAGCAAAATACTGAGTTTAATATTAAAGTTATAGAAGCATATTAAAGGGGGAGTACTATCCAAAGAAGAGCTCTCCCAGAATGGAAGAGAGGAAGGTTGAGTCAGTTTAAAATTAGAAAACCAGAGTTCCGTTCCCAGAATCTCTACTTACTCATGTTATGTGATGGTAGAAGCCACTTAATCTTGCTTATTAGTTTTCATGGTATTGTGAAAGTCACTTAGCCTTTTAACCTTAGTTTCCTCATGTATAGATTACAGATAAATAATATCTATTTTGAATAACTGTTATGAGAATTCACTGAGGTACTGCAGATGTAAATAGATTTTATACTGGCAGTATTTTTTTAAATGAGCATTTTTTAGAAATGGTGAAAAGCAATAGAATACTCAGAAATAGATGTAACATGGAGATGGGTGCAGAGACCAGATGTGAGATAAGAGTGAAAACTGGGTCCACACCTAAAGTCCATCTGAAAGGCAAAATAATGCTTGAATTACCTTTATAATGAAGGTGGGAGAAAGAAGATAAAAGGGAGTTACAATTTAATGAGCATTATTAGATATGTTTACTCATGTCATATTATTAAATCCTTAGGGCAACTGGAGAGTGAGTTTTATTATCCTCATTTCAGAGATGACGAAATAAATGCAAAATAAGTTTTCTAAGTAACTTGTTCAGTATCACACAGCAAATGAAGAGGTGAAGATGGGGATAAATCAGATCCAGACAACCAGGCCAAAAACATTTTCTTCCTATCACACCAGCACTTCAGTACAACTACAAAAAGCCATGTGGATGTATTTTAACAATTTGCTTATTCATATCTTTGGTCTTCTGTTAGCCAAAAATATAAACAAGAGGGCCAGAACCATGGCTTTTGTCTATTGAGAGTACCCAAGGAGGACAGGTTTTCATTAACACTGAGTCCAAATGTGAATGCCTCTTCTGTGCTGCCTTCCTGAGTACTCATATTTTCTAATGAAGGGGATACTACCTAAAGAAAATTTCCAAAAGGGTATATATTTGAGGATGGTGGCAATAAAATCATTCCCTAAGATGTGAACAAATGACCTAAAATATCTCTTCCTCAAATGGTAATCCACATATCCCTGCTTATGATGGGACAAATTAGGGACAATGAGAACCAACCAGACAGGAGGCAAAGACAAGACCTTTTATTAGAATTATTAAAATTTGTGTCACACCTCCATAAAAATGTAAATTACTTTCTTCAGTTTTGTTTGTATAGATTTTTCTTTGACTTAAAGTAGTTAAAACTTTTACAAAAATATATAAGGAAACTAATTTAGGTCACAGTCTGGCTTTAGTGTATGAACATAAAACTTTTTGTTTGTATCAAACTGTTGAAGCCGAGAACTCTAAATGAGGCACTGAACTCTATGGGTAGAAGACCATCACTGTGTTACAATTTCTCCAGCTGCTGGAAGCTTAACTGTGTGGTACCATGTCCAAGAATGTGAAAGAAACATATGATATGAAAGCATTATGATGTGTGATTACTTTGCATGTGGTGTGTGATAAAGGTTAACAGACTCCTCTCTCCATTTGGTTTTTCAGCCTTGCACACACTTTCAGGAAAGGTTGCCAAAAAGCTTTCCTCTTGGTTCTCTGTTTCTAAATTTATTCCTGCGAAGAGGTGAATCTTTATATGCTTGACTCTAATGCAAAGATCATGGTTATAGTACCTTTCCTAGGATTTGCGGGAAACATATGGAGAGCAGATTACTCAGGTTGTAAAAATTACCACTTCAGATTTGGTTCACTTGACTTGTCATCCTTCCTGTCATCCAGTTCTCTCTTTTCACCCACCATGTAAACATCACTTTGGCACAAAATTTTACTTAAGTTGATGAGATCTCAGGGGCTCTTTGTGTGTGTAGGTGTGCATCACAGACTGCTAAAATGTGAACTTCTGTTTTGATGTAAGCGGAAAGGAACAATTGGTTCTATATTCTCTATTTTGTAGAGATGTGCAAAGTCAACTTCCATTTACTTTTAACTGAACACCAAGTATTTTCAAGATAAAAATATTTGATGAGGACTGAGCAGAGACAAAATTGACATAATGATGGATATGGATGAGTTTGGTTCTAACAGACAAGAAAAGATACACAGAGGGAAAAATTAAAGGATAAGAAAGAAGATAAATGTCAAAAGAAAATCATGAAGGCTGCTGGAAAATGGAAAGATGGAATGAAGTTCTGGCTGGGGAATCCTAGAAAAGTTACTGTAAGAGAAACACTTTGAAGGGCACCTTTAAAGATGCATCAAAGACTCTCAGGGTTTTGAGAAGTTTAAAAGAATGATCTTGGTATAAAAATTATGATCACAGGCACAGAGGCAGAAAAGCACAGGCCAACTTTATTGTTTTGCAATTGTAAAGTGAAGGTCCATGAAACTCCGTTGTAGGAGAATTGGAAAGCTGATGGAGATAGCAATTTATTTCTCAGGCAATGGAAATCACTGAGGTTTTAACAACAAAGCTTAGATGAAACAATGATTCAGGGAACTTATTCTTATAATCACATAATGGAAAATAGATTGGAGATCAGGAAGTTAATAGTGGTAAGACCAAATAGTAGTCTATGACAATAATTCAGAAAGGAAGCAATCAATCAAAGTGTAAATCTGTATGATTGTGGAAGAAACCAACAAGAAGAAATCAAAGCAAAAATCTTTCAGCGAAAACCTGCACAATGACACAATGTGCTCAATTCAAATACAATTGGGAGGGAAGAAAAATTGAAAATAGGACTCAAGCTGAATACTTGGGATGGGGTAGAGGATTTGGGTAGCTCATGAGTAATTGGTTTTCAACATGAATTCAGTTTATCCTCTAAGTTGTATTCTCTGTACTTTAGGATGAGGCAGGAATCAGGAAATGTTATTTGGAGAAGGAAATGGCAACCGCTTCAGTATTCTTGCCTGGAGAATCCCAAGGACAGAGGATCCTGGCAGACTCCAGTCCATGGGGTTGCAAGAGTTGGACATGACTTAGTGACTTAAACCACCACCACCAAGAAAAGATCAATATTTTAGTGGAGAGGAGGAGTTTGAAATACAATGATCAGGCAGGAGATTGATGATGGAAGAGGGTGAGAAGACAAGATCATAAGAATATAGCTGGCCTTAAAAGACAGGAGGACGTTTATAGTTCTCTCTCAGTAGAGGGCAGAGAAGAGAATGGATGAAAACACATTTTCACATGGACAAGATAAACTTGAGGGAGATAGAGTTAAATAGCCTAGATCAGAATTAAGTCCAGGGTGAGGGATTTTCTAGTTGTGAGGGAACTGTGATTGTGACTGGAAATAGAAGAGCATAGGTAAAATGAAGACACTCACTGGGGAATGGGCAAAACCCTTCAACATCACATAAGAGCATTTAAAACTGCTCACCCTTCATGAAGAAGTTCACACCAGCTGGGGGAAATTGGTCTCACTCAATCTGTCCACAGCAATTTTGCTAGAGCTTGGATGGAATTTGAATACCAACTACACTAAATAAGTCATAGTAGGTTCCTAAAATATGGCTATTTCTCTGTTCCTTAGGAGTTTATTTTTCTTCTGTTTTTCTTTTTAATTGTCTCCTTTCAAACTGTATTTAGATGTGAGAGTTCCTTTATTCTTTTTTCAGGAGTATGTGGTATAAGTATATATACTTCTCTAGGCTTAATTATAGATTTCTAGTCCTACAGTCTTCTTCAAGTGCTCTCAATCTAAAACTCAGTTTCTTTTCTAAAACAGAGGTAATAATCATCATTGTGCATGCATGCTAAGTCGCTTCAGTAGTGTATGACTCTTGGTGACCCTATGGACTATAGCCTGCCGGCTCCTCTGTCCATGGGATTCTCCAGGCAAGAATACTGAAGGTGGTTGCCATGCCCCCCTCCAGGGTTCTTATCATTATTTACCCTGTTTTATTGAAGAATATATAGATATAGAGCTGACTTGCCATTTATCTTTTCTGTACACTATGATTATTAGTATAGTGCTATTAGTGCTACATTTAACACACATGTTTTATTGCCATTTTGATTTTGACAGAACCAAATTTCAGAGAAGTTAGGTAACGTCCCTAAGGTCAAAGAGTTGCCTTCATTTGGTAAGTGTGAAGAACTAACTTAGCACTGCTCTCCATACTCTGTTCTGTGTGATGTCTATTCAAGTTGAAATTTGGGGATCCATATATAGTTGTTATTAATCATTATTAAATTTTATTGTACCCTTAGTTAGCAGATCATTGTTATTAGGGACTCACAATTTGTTGATTTGTATCTGAAATCAACTAAGTACAAGTATTATCTCTGTGTTCTAAAGAAATTGGTATTCTGTACAGAAAATTATAACACATTTATGCAAATCTTAATGAGGGAGGGTTATATCTAGGATGTGTAGTGGAAGGTGTGTCTATACTACAAGTTTATCACTCCCTGGTATTTTTTCTTCTCTCTACATTGTTCACTCCCTGAATCAAGAGAAAATAAAAAACAAATAAAAAAAAAAAACTATGCTTAGATGAAAGACAGTGCTGGTCTCAGAGACATCAAATGATAAATTATTTATTCAGCAAGAAGTCATTAGACAAATGTTTGAACCTAGTTAGGGACAAGTACAGCAAGTATTTTTTTTACATTGAAAACACATTTATAAATAAAATATTTTTTATTTCTGTTTTAGTATATATTGTGTGAGCCCCTGGAGAAAGAAATGCTGTCCACAGGGTCGCAGACTCAGACATGACTGAAACTTTTTAGCATGCATGCATGAGTTGGAGAAGGAAATGGCAACCCACTCCAGTATTCTTGCTGGAGAACCCCAGGGACAGAGGAGCCTGGTGGGCTGCCATCTATGGGGTAACACAGAGTCAGATGCTACTGAAGCGACTTAGCAGCAGCAGCAGCAGCAGCAGCAGCAGCAGCAGCAGCAGCAGCAGCAGCAGCAGCAGTGTGAGCCCCAAATATACTTTCTCTCTTTATTTATGCAGAAATGCTAAAACCGTGTTGGCAAAGAGATAATATTTACTACAGGAATATATAGGAAAGTCGCTCAGTCGTGTCCGACTCTTTGCGACCCCATGGACTGTAACCTAGCAGGCTCCTCTGTCCATGGTCCATGGGATTTTCCAGGCAATAGTACTGGAGTGGATTGCCATTTCCTTCTCCAGAGGATCTTCCCGACCCAGGGATTGAACCCAGGTCTCCGGCATTGTAGACAGATGCTTTATCGTCTGAGCTACCAGGGAAGTCAAATATATTTACTATAAAACATAACTAATCAAAGTTATGCATTTGGTACATAAGAGTTTTATTTTTGGATTCCTTTAATACACGGATTATCCATTTATTCAGTTCAGTTCAGTCGCTCAGTCGTGTCTGTTTCTGACGCCATGAACCGCAGCACGCCAGGCCTCCCTGTCCGTCACCAACTCCCAGATTTCACTCAGACTCATGTCCATCGAGTCAGTGATGCCATCCAACCATCTCATCCTTTGTTGTCCCCTTCTCCTTCTGCTC